>CM024598.1:34924019-35089019 GCA_014182555.1 Eucalyptus erythrocorys
TTGGCTTAGAAATTTGATCTCGAATTGCGAGTTGTGGACTCTATTGCAGACCTATGGTGATCTACTATGACAACACTAAGGCTGTGTTTTATTCAAAGCATGACAAGATCAGCAATGCGTCCAAATATATGGAGATCAAATATTATTTTGTTAAGGACTTCGTCAAAGGAGATATTGTGATTGAAAATATTAGAACCGGTCCATGTTGGCTGATCCTCTAACAAAAAGCTTATGACCCATTTTGTTTAAAGAACATGTAAAGAATATGGGTGTCTTAGATTCTTTTGATTTCTTTTGTTAGTGGGAGTCATATAATTTGTATTTTTGGATATTATAGATATATGCAGATTGATAATACTTTTATGATGTCTACTAAAGCATTTATTTTCAATTATTGTTATTATTGATTCTATTGTTATCCTTTCTCTGTTGAGAAATGGAAATATAAAACAGTATATTTAAACAAATTTTAGTTTAAAGATGACTAGATGTCACTGATTATGAGATCTTATATTAGATTGTGACATAGTCGTGCAATTTCATGTTGTTTAGAAATTGCGTTGATGCGGTTTCATATCATTTGAGAAATTGCATTGAGGACCGATAAGAAATAGTGAATATTTCGATCACATGTTGGCACTATTTTACTACACTACTAGGCCCATGATCCATGAAAATATAATGCTTATTATATGTGATTATAGAAGATCATGTGTTATGGTATTTCTTAACACATTGATCTCCATAGTCCTATCGAGGTTATATAGAATTGGATTGGTTTGAGATGCCATTATCGGAATACTATTTTTTTTTTTTTTAAGTTGTGGCCACATAAAACAAAATTTTCAGTTATTAACCCGATAGTATCGATTTCAATATAAATTTTTTTCAAAATAAAATAAGTTAATTAATGTAGCCTAAGTGGGAGAATATTGGAAATTTCCTATAATATGGGCTTACATTAATTTCCTTTTTTAAATAATCGGGTTAATGGATATTCCAATATTTATTAAATCCTACAGTGATCTGATTAAATTGGGTATTGGCATGTATTGATAATGGGCGGGATAAGTACACTAATGGTGCCAAAAGTTGTGTACGGCGCTCACTTTGGTGCCAAAAGTTTCCGCGGATCACTTAAGTGCCAAAAATTTGAAAACGCTCACTTTGGTGCCAACGCCGATCTGAACCGCCGGAAATCCGACGTGGCCTTTTTAATAATTTTTTATGCGACTATGGCTCGCGGAAAGTCCGATCAGCATGTAAACAACCAAACGACGTCATTTGGCGTCTTAAATCCCAAGTCGAAACCCTAAATCCCAAATCGAGAGAGAGAGGCCATGGCGGCGGGCGTTGTCTTCTTCGCCGAAGAACAACACCAGCAGAGAGAGAGAGAGAAGCCATGGCAGCTTGTGTTTTTCTCCGAAGAACAACACCAGCGAGAGAGAGAGAAGCCATGGCGATATCGTCTTCTTCCCCAAAAAACGACACCAACAGAGAGAGAGAGAAGCCATGGCAGCCGCGTCTTCTTCCCCGAAGAATAACACCAGCACCAGCCACTCTTTCCCTCGCACACCTCGTCTTCTCTCTCTCTCTGCACCTTTAATTCCCCTTCTTCCTCCTCCTCCTCTGTCCCTCGCCTCCTATTTTCCCATCACTTCTTGGCTGAGTGATGGTGGTCGAGCACGGTGGCTGAGCACGGTGGCCCAACGTGACGGTGGCCGAGCACGGTGGGTCGGCGAGGATGAACAAAAAAAACCCTAATTTCAAAAAACTCTAATTTCAATTACAAATGGGCTATACGGCGTCGTTTTCCTAAGCCATCCACGTGGGACGAAAAACGACGTCGTTTTTAAGTATGACAAAAAACGACGTCGTTTAATGGGTTTATCGAATTTTTTTTTTAAATATAAAGCCACGTAATCATTTTGGCCGGAAATTCCGCCGGTGGCGCCAAAGTGAGCGTTTTTCTCCGATTTGGCACTTAAGTGATCCGGCGGAAACTTTGGCACCAAAGTGAGCGCCGCACACAACTTTTGGCACCATTAGTGTACTTATCCACAGCTTAGTTGAGCGGTAAAGTATAGGCAATTGTGTTTAATTGAAGCCCATAATGGGAAGGGCCTAGTTAACACGTTAAATAGGGTTTGCTAGGTCCCCCTCTCTAGCCTATAAAAAGGGATAGGTTATACCTATCGGTTGCTTTACTCCCATTGAAAGCTGCTATACGAAATAGGTCATAGAGAGGAAGATCGGCATTCCAATAGATCCACGATTATTAGAGTGATCTATTTTCTTCGACGATGGCTCAAACAGTACGTTTTAGTGCTATGTTTAATGATGTCGGTGTTTTACAATCATATATGGATCGTGTCTTCTTGGACCGATTAGTTGTTTATGTGAATAATATTCTACAAGATGTAGAAGACATTCAGCCCCTTGTTGTTGATAATGGAAGCGGCATGATTAAGGTGAGAATACCGATGCACATGTACATTCTTGTGGATTTTCATGGAGTGCATTGTGGTACCTACGCTCATGTAATGATCTGATTTGACAGGCTGGTTTTGCTGGAGAGGATGCTCCAACGGCTCTCTTTCCCAGTATTGTTGGTCGTTCGAGGCACACGGGTGTCATGGTCGGTATGGACCAGAAAGATGCTTATGTTGGAGATGAGGCCCAGTCTAAGAGGGGTATTCTTACCTTGAAGTATCCTATAGAGCATGGAATCGTTAGCAATTGGGATGATATGGAGAAGATCTGGCATCACATTTTCTATAATGAGCTTCGCGTGGCTCCCGAAGAACATCCGGTGCTCCTTACTGAAGCACCCCTCAACCCTAAAGCAAATAGGGAGAAGATGACACAGATCATGTTTGAAACATTTAATGTCCCTGCCATGTATGTTGCCACAAGTTGTGCTCTCCCTATACACCGGTGGTCGTATTACGAGGTTTGTCGGACCTAGAATTCATAAATTGGTGAAAGTGGTACTCTTGACAACAAATGAATCCTGCATTATCTTGTACTTGTGCATGCTATCTTAACTTTAAATTGACTCTTGTAGGTGATGTTGTCTTGACAAAGGAATTATTTTCTTGTCTAGGTATTGTGCTAGATTACGGTGATGGAGTTAGCCACACGGTTCCAATCTATGATGGTTTTGCACCGCCCCATGCCATCCTTCGGCTTGACCTTTGGGCGAGATTTCAGATGCTCGATGAAGATCTTGACAGAGAGAGGTTATTCATTCACCTCAACAGCGGAACGTGAAATTGTCGGGGACATTAAGGAGAAGTTTGCTTACGTGGCTCGACTACGGCAGGAGCTTGCGTTGCTAAAAGCGGTTCAAAGAATTGAGAGAAGCTACGAGGTTACACGATGGACGAGGTAATAACAATTGGAGCTGAGCGTTTCCGATGTGCGAAGTCTATTCCAACCATCGCTTATTGGAATGGAAGCACCTGGAATTCATGAGACCACGTACAATTCAATCATGAAAAGTGATGTCGACATTAGGAAAGACCTGTATGGGAACATCGTGCTTAGTGGTGGATCTACTTTGTTCCCAGGAATAGCTGACCGCATGAGTAAGGAGATCCTTTGCTCTTGCACCGAGCAGTGTCAAGATCAAGGTTGTATTTCCTAAAAGAAAATACAGTGTTTGGATTGGAGGGTCCATTCTTGCTTCTCTTAGCACGTTTGAAAGGTACCGGACATATTGCTTATATTCATCTAATCTCTACTTGGAGATCTTTTGTCTGTTGTAATCTATGGGGTACTAATCAAAACATGTAGCACTAGAAAGCCCGAATATTTTTAGAAAAATTCATGTTTGCTGCTTCTTTTCTATTTTGTGGAAAGCTTCTTCAAAATTTCTCGATGGAGGAGAGAATCGGTTAATAGGGAAGGACAAAACAAAAAACAAAATTTTTTTGGGTTTCTCAAGTTAGTAGCAACTGAAAATGGTGTTGAGGTTTCCTGAACTTAGTTTCCTAACCTTCTGGTTTTGGTTGAAGCATGACGGTTAAGTGGCATAGGAGCTTGAGAAAGTATTGGGTCCTCCTAGCATATTTATTTTCTTTGTCAAACACAATCATCCGTTACCGACGGTAAAGGTAGTGTTGAAAGCAATGAGGTCAATGGTCATGATGAGTAATGTGGTACCAAGAACATAAACTCCTGGGGGATCCAAAACTTCTCCCTAGTGGTCATTCGCCATGTGTGTCTTACGCTAAGCTGCTTCACGTGGGGACGAAAATTCTTACGCTTATTTTTGGTCTTAAAATTATTTGGATGCAGATGTGGATATCAAGGGAGATTACGATGAATCTGGCCCGTCCATTGTCAGGAAGTGCTTCTAGATATGTAGTTGCAGTTTATGAGGCTGCTTTTATTCTACCCCCTCTTTTCCCATAAAAAAAACCTCCCTGCATTTTGTGGCTTTGGATTGTGAGAGTGGAAAGATGGTATTTGGCTTGGTTGGCAGTTTGTTTGTGTTTGTTTTTTGTTTGGTCTATTTTGTGGTATTTGTAGTGTATACCATCACTGTGGACTGCTTGATGGATAATGATTCCAGATTTGATGGTTGCAGTTTTATTTAGACATCTCTCTGGAGTGCAAGATTTTTTATTTCCCGAGATTTCATTGCTTAGTTACAAAGAGATTTAGTTTTTATTTGGGTAACTCTAGGAATACAAGACATCTAACAAGACCGAAATAACAAAAAGCTTGCGGCGGTATATGCAATTTGTTTCTCGGCATGTTAAAATATGACAGGAATTGTGATTATGTCAAATGGCTTGTTACCAAATGATGGCTTTCGCATCAGTTTTTGTAAAAAAATTTCCATACCTGGAATCCCACCCAGATTTTGTTGTTAATAAAAATAACTATCAGTCTGAAGCTCGAGCTCTGTCACAATTGTTGTCGACGGACACAAGAAGATGAACAAAGAAGTCAGAGGGTAATTTGTTACATCTTGTTAGTTACATATTGCTTCCCGTTATGCCTTCCTTGCCGAAACTGTTGAGAATGAGAAAGGAACAACAGTTTTGAGTTTTCACAAAATTAAGAATAATTCATATGCAGTTGTATTATAAGGTTTTCTGCGTTAATGCTTGAAATGTCGGAAGTATCAAGGTTTCCCGTGTTAGATAAAAGTAGCGTTCGCACCTCCATTTGCGTTGAACGCTCCCTGTGCGGGCAACTGCATTTCCCCTGCCTTTGTTCCCTCTTCTTCAGCTCTTCATCTCCCTTGCATCTGCAATCTGAGCCTTATGGCTAGTACACGTCCCTTCCTGACAGGAGACGTGATCAACAAGTAGGCAATTTGCTCGGCCGGGTGGCTTGGGCAATGTTCTTACTTCTTACCCGAGAGAGCCCAGTGCAGGCCAAAAATCTCCATTTAAATTTCATGTTGTTATGGCCAGGTTTGGGCGACACATCAGACCCGATGTTCGGCCCGGTCACCTCTTGAGAGGAGGGAGAGAACATAGTTTCGGTATCTTGCTAGTTGGTCGGCTTTAAAGTCTAACGATGACAACATGAAAGCGACGAAACGTTACAAGCTGAGGGCACGAACTGGGGCATGCGAGCATTGCAGGAAAGGGCGAGCCGTCTTTGGAGCGTGTGGGGATAGTCTCTGTAGTCGTTCATGCACGGCAGATGGTCCGTTTGTAGCATTTACAGAAAAAAGGGTGAGCCATCTTTTCCAGGTTCGACATGCAGCAGAGAAGAGATCTCATGTAAGTGACACTTACAAAGCCGATTCTTGAAATCAAATTCGTTTTGCGGACATGATTGTCCGGTCGAACCCGTATAAGATGGAGAAAACACATCAACATGGGAAACCAAAGTTAGGTCGACGTGATGGGAACGTGTTTCGTCTTCCATGGTTCCATGGTTGACCAAAACGAAAATGAAACCTGCTACGAAAATAAGTTTTGCTTCATTTATTTTCTCTTGCCTGCCTCTTTTCACGGAGTCCATTCTGGACCACGTGGCCGTCATGGATGGCAAAAAAGGACAAAGCGAAGGTCGTTGAGATCAAACGAACGATGAGAAGGGCTCATGTGTCGAGCCAATCTCAGTTTGTAATCGTCACTCACGCTTCAACAGAGTGGTATTGCATCCCTGGATTGCTCGCTCGAGGAAAGGGAGCGAGAATATGGCAGACGGGGAGGCTCTTGTCATTGACAATGGAACTGGAATGGTTAAGGTGAGTACGACTTCTGTTGATGAGAAAATTGTATGGAGTCCATTGCTTCTGTTGCTCTAGTCATAGATTTTCACGGAGCGTGTAAAGCTATTGTCCTGTTCGCATATCAATTGCATTGAACAGGCGGGATTCGCTGGACATGATGCTCCGGCGGCCATCTTCCCAGCATAATCGGTTGGCCGAGGCATGCCAGCGTCATGATTGGTATGGGCATGAAAGACACTTACATCGGCCATGAGGCTGAGTCCAAGAGGGTATCCTCAGCTTGAAGTACCCAATAGAGCACGGGATTGTTCAGAACTGGGAAGACATGGAGAAGGTCTGGAGCCACACTTTCTACAACGAGCTGCGGGTCGCCCCTGAGGAACATCCGGTGCTCCTCACCGAAGCGCCCTTCAACCCAAACGCGAACAGGGAGAAGATGGCACAGATCATGTTCGAGAACTTCAACGTCCCCACCATTTATGTCGCCACGCAGGCGGTTCTCTCCCTTTATGCCACTGGTCGCACCACAGGTCTGTTGCAATTTCATCGAAAAAAGATTAAACCATCGAGTTCTGAGAGCCATATGTATGGATAGCTTTCTCAACGTCTATCGTCTGACAAAGAGTTTTAGCTTTTGATTCAGATCCTTTCAGGTGTTCCCTTCTTTAACAAAGGGGTGATCATATTGCTGTCATCCAGGTATTGTTCTGGACTCCGGTGATGGAGTCACCCATGCCATCCCGATCTACGAAAGTTATAAGCTGCCCCATGCCATCCGCCGGCTCGACCTTGCCGGGCGGGATTTGACCGATGCTCTGATGAGGATCTTGACCGAGCGAGGTTGCAAATTCACCACGTCGGCAGAGCGAGAAATCGTCCGCAACATCAAGGAGAAGCTCGCGTATGTGGCGCTTGACTACCAGCAGGAGCTCGAGACTGCTGACAGCTGCTCGGCGATTGATGAAAGCTATGAGTTGCCTGACGGGCAGGTGGTGACCATTGGATCTGAGCGTTTCCGGTGCGCCGAGATCCTGTTCCAGCCATCACTCGTCGGAATGGAAGCGCTGGGGATCCACGAGACCTTGTACAGGTCAATAATGCAGTGCGATATCGACATCAGGAAGGACTTGTACGGAAGCATCGTGCTCAGCGGTGGGTCTACCATGCTTCCTGGAATAGCCGACCGCCTGAAAAAAGAGATTGCGGATCTCATTCCAAAGAACATGAAATTCAAGGTGGTGGCGCCTCCGGAGGAAGTACAGTGTTTGGCTCGGAGGGTCGGTTCTCGCTTCGCTAACCTCATTCCACCAGGTATGCGACATGTTACCTCACGCGAGAACTTATGATATCTGATCTGCTGTCTTAAGAGTTCTGAAATTCTCTTTCTTGTCAATAATCATCACGACCGTAGTCATAGAACTTCATTTAGCATCGACCACCAAACTTGTAGCACTAGAAAAAGGCTGACTTCGATCTTGGAAAATCAATATAGTTTTCGCTCTTGGTCTTTATTTTTTTCTTTTCTCGTTGAGCTTCTTCAACATTTCGACCAGAGGAAAACAATTCTCATAGTCATTTTGGTGCTGAAACTTTTGGATGCAGATGTGGGTGACAAGGGCAGAGTATGATGAATATGGCCCATCCATCGTTCACAAGAAGTGCTTCTAGTTTGTAAGGTTGAATTTCGTGGTTTTGGATGTTCATATTAGCCAAATGGTGTCTGGGTTTGTTTGGGAGTTTGTCAGCCTCTTTTTTTTTTTTTTTTTTACTCTTTTTCTTTTTTTAAATTCTGATTTGGGATTAATAAGCAAATAAGGCTACTGTGTATGGTTCAGAAGCTCGAGATCACTTGTAATCGTGTTTTCAGATGTGAATTGTGGTATCAAGCACTGCCTCTCCTTCTTCTTAAACTCTTAATTTCTCTTTGCATTTGTAGCCGGATGGCATGGATTATTCATTAAAAAAAAAAAAAAAAAAAAAAGTTCAATTCCGGGTGCCAACTACCTTACAAGAGTTTTTAACGATCCGACCTGATTCACGTGGATACCAAGAGGAGTATTTTGAGCAGTCAAACAAGGTGATGATGACTACTCGTCCCAAGATTTTAATCTATGAACTTGGGATGGTGATGCAAGCGTTAACTAATGAGTCATTTGGTAAAATCTCTCAAGATCTACATGGGACTCGAGATGTCACAAGATCGGTTCACTTAAGTAAAACTAATATTTAGCACACCACTGTAAGGTTGTGCAATTCATTATAGTCATGTGATTGAAATGATCACTTGTCTTTATCATGTAGTTCAAGAATGTGTTGGCTAGATCCAATCGATGATCCAATAGGGGCAGAAGGGTTCGACCAATGCCTGGCTCCTAGTTACCAGGCTTCCAAGGTGCCAAATGGGCAAAGATGGACCCGATCGCACGCCATATCGCTTGGTGACGGGCTGGTACCATTTGTGTGAAAAGAACTCATGGATTTCACTAGTGGTTTATTGACAATTAATTTTTTCCAAAATCAATGTAAAGTCTCTTAACTGAAAAAAATGTAAAGTCTCTTAGGAGGAAGCAGCAAAAAGGTTCTTAATTTTGGCACATCTCTCCATCTAAGTCCGGGCCCAGAGCATGTGAACCCTTGAAGTGCTTGTGTCCCAAATGGCACCCGAATAATCTAAGAATAAGAATGTACTTGGTTCACATGCTCCCGATGCATCCAAAAAGTGTCTTGAATCGTGTATTTACTGCCGAACGGCCGAGTCGTCATTTGCACTTGGGGTATCTGCATAGAGCTTTGATGTCGGAGAATATCTCAAGGAGGGATCTCAAATTCACAGGATTAAACCCCTCTTCCTTAAATTTTCAAAATGAACGTGACACTTCGAAAAAAGAAGTTTGCTGTTGACATTGTTAGGTTGGCCATGATATTATAAACGAGTTTAGAGACTTACCATCGTGGTGGTGTGGTCTAGCGGATAAGATGCACCCTATACTAGAGCTAGAAAGTCCGAAGTAGGACCGTATTTTCCCCCTTTCATGGCCATGGGGAAACTGGCCTCTAATTGATAGGTTTTAAATATGAACATCAGCTATCAGCCACACGAAAGTTCTATCGAAAATGAACGTAAAGTACGCCCATGTTTGTAATACATCGATTAGAGGACTGGCTGAAGGAAGTCCTCCTCCAATCGAAGATGAAGTACGTACTTGTGCAGCACCAATAATAAGGAAAAGTAAGGGAGTTAACGAGTTCAGTTCGAATTTTCATGAAATTTGAACAGTGTTAAACTATTTGGGCAATTTGAATTATTTGAGTATTCATTAACTTTGAATCGAAGTCGCACCTCGAACCGAATATAACCCAAACAAAAACTAGGTTCGGTGCAAATCGGATTGGTTGGTTTTTCGGTTTTCTTTTTGAAATATTAAAAAGATGTTTAGTGGAAAATGAGATAGATTGTGTGAATTGTAATATTAAGAAGATGGCCATTTTCAGTGCGAAATTATCAAGACTGGAATTAAAAAAACGGTTATTTTCTCATTACCCAAATTGAACCGAAATTGTACGAGAATTCAGTTCGGATCAGTTTTGGTTTCAGTTTGTTTTCAGTTTGATTCTAACACTCCTAAGAAAAAGAATCAGTATTTTACCACAACAATGTATACTTCATAATTGGTCCAAGCCAGGGATGTAATCGAGTTAGATATATTGCCAAGTTTGAGCTCGGCTCGTCTCTCGTAGTCGGTACTCGAAAGTCGACTAGAACTCGACCAAATATTAATTTTTCCTGCTCGAGCTTGACTCGATGAGAAAGTTGAGATACTCGAACTAAAGTAGATTACGATAAACTTACAAATAAAGCTCAAGCGCGAGTTGCATAAGCTCAAATATCATGTAATTTTCAGGTATTTTGTGTCTATTTTTTGTAACTATCAAGTATTTCATGAAGAGATAACCAAAGCTCGATAAGACTCACAACTCTATCTAGCCAAGTGTTGACAAGTTCGAGCTTGACAACAAACTCGAGCTCGGCAAGGAATTAAGCTAGCCTGATAGAGTAGTCATCGAGTCCAACCCGGGTGAATCGCGAGTAGTTTGACTCGGTTTCGCCCCTAAATGAAGCCGCCATATATGATCACGCACGGGGCATGCAATTATTCAACTTACATTATCGTTAAATCTAGGTTTGCATTCTTTACATTTGCCTTATATGACATTTAACAAAGTTTGGATCTTGACTACACTTGTGATCATCGCGATCCAATCTGTCCTCAACGCGGCGTTGTCAGCATCGCTGTCGATAGATTGGTTGCACAAAAGACAAAACGAAGGCAGTTGAGAACATGCCCATCGCCGTTGACTTTGAGTACGAGGAATCTTCAATCGATGTTACAGAAGGGTCAACCATAATCCACGTACCCAAAAAAAAAAAGAAGAGAGAGAGAACATGAAACAAGCAACTAATAATGAAAGACCCCCATGGTCCAAAACTGGAAGAAGTGTCGAAAATTATAAAGAAAGACCAGATTGTCGCAACTATTAAAAAAAAAAGAATAGAGGGAAGAAAATAAAGGAAAAACGAGGGGCAAGTTTTAGGATGCTGATTGCAATACTCAGTCCATGTAATAATCTCACGGAATCATTGAAACTGAGAGTTGCCGGACACGAATGCACGACCATCTTCCTGGAGTGCAACTCGGTGCGGAACATGGTGTCTAGAATTGTGACTGAGTGAACGGTATCTGACCTTCGCACCTGTGACGTATTTCGCAAAAATTGTCCTCTTTGCACCCAAAACAATTAACCGGGCATCGACATGAGTGGGCATGTGATTGGAGGACAAGCGGTTATCAATAACATTGTCGACGACCATAAGAGTTTGTTGATAGTAATATACATTGATGACCATGCATCTTTCACATCTTGAATCCATAAATAATTGGAAAATGACATGGTTGTCTTTTCACCTGAAAGACATAGCTATAAACACAATCATTGACCTACCATCAAAATATATATCTATGTGTGTGTATATGTACACACACCAGCAAGTTGATTACAATATTAGAGATTCTATAATTCATAAATAAATATATATATATATATATATATCCAATTAAACTCATCTCAATCAGATGTAGCTATAAAATAAACAACTAAGTTCATACACAAAAATATCCTTCTATCAAAATGCCTCAACGATAATGCGAAGGCTCTCATTCTATTAGTCGCTAACCGAAGAACCTAAAAATCTAATAAAAATGGTAGAGTAACCATAGCCCAATTAGTGGTAAATCTATTTTAAGTAGATTGATCATCCACTATGCGCATTTACAAAAATATAACACAACTCATTAACCCAAGTCCAAAATATCATATAACTACAATATGAAAAATGAATTTTATCTTTCTAACTACGTTTTATACAAATCAAAAATACTCATTGAATTCATTATCACAATTCAAACACAATCTTTATTAAATCAAACTTTGATGGTCCATGTTATTGACTAATCTATTGTTCAATATCCAATAATGGTTATGACACCACGTCTAATGATAAGGCGATAAAGATTTCCCTTTGGTAAGGTTTTTATTTATTGTGATTCAGTGATTCGATTTAAAATGATATTTTAAAATTAGTCTATCTATTTAGAAATCCCTATCCTGGATTCACACGGCGATAATAAGTATCAAATTATCATCTTCCAATGCCACATATAAATTTATTTTGTGGATTTTATGAGTTTGGCTCACGTGGTTGTGGTCGTTTAGGATAACTCAATATGCAAAAGCATCCGGCTGAGTGTTTTCCTAAGCCAAAGGCCGTCGACCTTTTTCTAGGTAGAAGTGGCCGTTTGGTTATTTTCGATGTACGGCAAACTGATGCTGGATTACCTTTTTTGTCCTACATTGCTGCCCCCGATGCAGCACGATGAGATTACACTCGAAGTGATATATTCGATTTCTCTTCCGAAAGCACGCGAATGTAATCAAGAATGACTAGATCTGCTCAAATGAAAAAAAAAAAAAAAAAACTGATAGAAAAAATGAAAGACATAGAAAAACAATAATAATAAGGGAAAAAACCACGAAAAATCCCAAACTTTACCAAGTGACACATTTATCCCGAACTTTTTTGCGCCGTGAAAAACCCCAAACTTTCCAATCTGTGACACATTTACCCCATAAGGGCATTTTTGTCTTTTTAGTTTTTCTTTTTCTTTTTTCTTTTTTTTTTCCTTCTTTTTCTTCCCTCCGCCGCCATGGCGGAGCCGGCGGAGGAAGCCGGCGCCGGCGAGGTTGCCCTCGCGGCGTGGGGCGAGGGCGGCCCTCGCCGGTGTCGGGGCGAGGCGCCGACGCCAGATCTCGGCGAGGACGCCCGACGTCGGCGAGGGCGGCCCTCGCCCGGTCGCGTCGGGCGGCCCCGCCGACGCCGGCCCGCCATGGCCATGGCGGCGGGGAAGAAGGAAAAAGAAAAAAAGAAAAAAAAAATTTTAAATGAAAAGATCCAAATGCCCTTCAATTTTGGGGTAGATGTGTCACACTTGGAAAGTTTAGGGTTTTTGGTGTCACAAAAAAAAGTTTGGGGTAAATGTGTCATGGTTTGGAAAGTTTGGGGTTTTCACGGCGCAAAAAAAAAAAGTTCGGGGTAAATGTGTCACTCGGGGGGTAAAGTTTGGGGTTTTTCGTGGTTTTTCCCTAATAATAAAGGAAGACCAAAGCGCGGGTCATTGTTTAAAAGTAAAATATACTATAATTTCGATTTAACAATTATGAAAACAATCATACATGAATCTACATATTAACATTTGATTGTTCTGAATTTATGCAATATTTCAGACTAAATAAAGCTCATAATGTGAGTTTTGCGAAAATGTAAAAAAATAAAAATAAAAATAAATGGTTAAAAAAAAAATATTTCGCCAAAGCTGTGTGAGGAAAGGACTACGACAGCCTTCGCACCTCGCCTCGCTAGATCTATGCAGCCCTCGATCTATGAAGCCCTCACCTGTGGCCAACAATCTGTTAGCCGCCAACCATGTGCATACCCTCGATTTTTAGGAAAAAAAGAAGAAACGAAAAGAACAAAATAATTAGGAAATTTTAAAAAATATATATTGTAGAAAACTTTCATATTAGCATTGACTATGTCATGTAGGCGATCAACATTAACTAGATCATTACATCAATTATTTCTAGCCGAAATTCCCCCAAATGACTATATTGGTCAATACAGAAAGACCATCTCGCTAAAATATAAAGAGACAAATGTAACGAGGAAAGACTGAATAGCCAAAACAAATCCCAAAAAAGAATAGACCTTGATGTATATAGCAAATGACAGAATAGACTCCGTTAAGTGATGCTCAAGTAAAGACTCGCCCTCGAATAGTATTGTCGCAAATGAACTCGACTTGTGTAACCTGGGTTCATTATGAATGAAACCATATTGGACGGTGAAAAAGTCCAGCTTAAAATATGAAACATGCTCATATGCATAGCCTGTTTATGTGGACCAACACAAATAAAATCAAGAGCAATATTTGGCCAATGATTCGTTGGGTTGCATGGAACATATTATCTGTCTAGCGAAGACAGAACTGGGTTCGTTAGAGCCAGGAAATAAGAGAGATAGGGTGGTGTCTGGACAGAGGCCTTTCTTCATTAATCTTCTCTTCTTTGACCAGAAAACACAAAAACGTGGTCATTCGGAAACTTGTAGTTGTTGTTCAAGAGGATGAGAGGAGAAGGGACAGGACAATGGCTGTTGATCGGTCTGCACCATAAAAGGGCCTCGATACCTCAAGTTCCTCGCACTTCCAGACAGAGTTATCTCCACGAATTCTTCTCGCAGCGTCGGACTGACAAGAAAAATCGCTGGTAGCGAGGGAAAGCAGTCCGCACGGTGAAGAGACGTACTGAACGAAAGAAAATGGACTTCCTGCCGGTTGTCATTGATATGGGCACCGAAACAGTCAAGGTGAGATCACATTGCCCGCCCTTTTGTTCATGGATTATGGCTGTTGTGTCGCGGTCAGCGTTTGCGCTCACACATCAACCATCTTGAACAGGCCGGATTTGCAAGGGACGATAGGCCAAAGGCAATCTTCCCGAGCGTCGTTGGTGTCGAGAGCGGTGGGGGCGGAGCAACGTGTTGTACGTCGGGGATGATGCCCAGCATAACAGGAGTCTCCGTGCCTTGGACTCGAAGTACCCCGGAGACCATGGAATCTTTGAGAATGAGGCCGACATGGAAGCGATCTGGCGCCACACTTTCCACAAACAGCTGCGCGTGGCTCCCGAAGAGCGCCCGGTGCTCCTCAGCGAAGCACCCTTTATCTCGAAGCCGGAATGGCAGAGGACCATGAAGATCATGACCATGAAGATGATGTTCGAAACCTTCGAGGTCCCCGCCTTGTACTTCTCCAATCAAGCTGTGCTCTCCCTTCACGCCGCAGGCCGTACCACAGGTTTGTGCCCTAACCCGAGTTCTCTAAGATACTATGAGTTAGTTTCGGTGATGATGAAAATGCATCGTTTCTTATTATTCAGGTGTCGTGCTGGATTCCGGCCACCGAATCAGCCGAGCTGTTCCGGTCCACGAAGGCCGCGTGCAGTCCCACGCCATCCAAGAGCTTGAGCTCGCTGGGAAGGACGTGACGGAGTACCTGACGGATATCTTGTCCCAAAGAGGTTATGCCTTTACCCTGCAGCGGAGCGAGAAATCATCCGCGACTTCAAGGAGAAGCTCGCGTACGTGGCTCTAGATCACGAGCAGGAGCTTCAAACTGCCAGAAGCAGTTCAACAATCTGGAAGAAGTATGAATTCCTGATGGACAAGTGATAACTATCGGGAACGAGCGCTTCCAATGTGCCGAGATCATGTTCAATCCAGCGCTTGTCGGGACGAGCGATCCTGGAGTTCACGGGATCACACGCTTCGATCTTGAAGTGCGAGGCCGACATCCGAAAGGACCTCGTCGGGAACATCGTGCTCTCAGGGGGATCGACTATGTTCCCAGGAATGGCCGAACGCTTCAGTAAAGAGATCGCCCATCTCGCACCCTCCGGTGCCGAAATCAAAGTGGTGGCTCCTCCTGGGAGGAAGTACGCGGTCTGGAACGAAGGGTCGATCGTCGCTTCTCTTAGCTCCTTTCAGCAGGTACTCCACATATCAGTCCGAAAATATTACCGATTGTCTGATCTTTCAGTAATCTGTTAATAATATATTGATATATTTTTTAAATTACCAACTCTCGACGGTTTACAAAGTACCGACTTTTCTTATCTTATATCAATTTTTTATCGTTTTCTTGAGGTCGTTAATTTATAACTTATAAAAATTCATCCATCTTCAATTGAGTTATTCACCAACTTTTATATGATTGAATTATCATGACTACTTACTCTAAATTATTTTTTCCGGGTCTAACTCAATTCCGTTACTTACCAAATTTATTTGTTCGTTTTTAAATTTCTCATTTTTGTGATAGTTACCGACTCTAATTTGTCATCTTACACACACCTTAAATTTATCAATCTCTTACAAATATACCAATCTTTATTTTTGTGACTTACCGGTTTTTCTAATGAGGATATCAACTTATTTTTGTTCACTGGTTCTCATTTGAGTTGCTCACCAACAATCGTTTGGTTCTTCATCCTGTTCTTTTTTTTTTTTTGTCGATGCGCCAATTTTTCTATTCAGTTAGTAACTTTTACATGTTGCACTTATGATCCCGTGCGAACTCTTTCTAGAAATTATTGACCTTGAATTAATCCATTACAAATTTCTCTCCGATTAAGTCACCAAACATTAAAAATGTTGGCAATTTTATTAATGTATTGGGAAGTTATCAATAAGCGACTGGAAAAAGGTCGTTGTTCTTTTCTTTCAACATGGAACAACAGCAATCCGCAAATTTAATACTCACTTTTGGTTTTTAAAATTATATTGGATGCAGATGTGGATATCGAAGGCGGAGTACGATGAAATTGGCTCGAACATTGTGGACAGGAAGTGCTTCTAGACCTGAGATATATGAAGTTGTAATATGCGGTTTAGGGTTGTCAGCTTGGACAGCGGAGTTTGGCCTGGTTTGAGATGTTTCCCTTCATTATTTGTTGATGTACATTTGAATAATACGAGGGTTAGCGACCCCTGTAAAAAACTACGCATTGCATGTCATCGAGATATATATCTACGTAATGTTCATGATGTAAAATAAAAATGTACGATTATGCCTTGCCCGTGCAATCCCGATTGTTCAAACATACCGAAGGCCTCGCTTCTTTTAACCAAACCGATTTTGTAGAAGTGTATCTCTACAAAACTTGCTAAAAAGTTAATAACAAGTTACCTAGAAAAAAGAAAAAGCCATTGGTCTCTTTTTTATCAATTAATTTTTACATTTACAAAAGCTTATTGAAAATTACCAGCGCAAAAAAAAAAAAAAAAAATCTGTATATTTTTACCCATTAATAGAATTCTGCCTAACAGAAGTTAGATGGATAATTACCAAAATATCCTAAACTTATTGTATTTGAGTTAATTCAATCCTAAACCTTTTAAAATTTGCCAATGTAGTCCATTCAGCCCATTTTAATTGAAAATCGCTGACATGAATAGTGGTTGTCCCACATGGTATTGTTGGTGTTGACATGGACAATCTTGTAATATTATTATTTTCTTTTCTTTTCTTTGGTCTTCTTCCTCTATGGTTGCCGAACTCCCAAGATGCGAATGATAACCATTTTAGCCAAAATTTGATTTTGGAAGATAAATATATTTTTCTATTTCTATTCTTGGATAAGTTTCTAAGCAAAAATATGTGTTTGATAACAACATGAAATTTATATCCCTAGAATAAAAATTTGTTTGAGAACAACGCAAAATTTCTCCTTCACGGACGATGATCGGCGACTAGCGATGTGAGGCGGCAATGGGCGACGGTCATCCGACGGGTGGACGGTGGACGGTGGACGGTGAGTCGGTGGCTCGCGGATAAGCGGCCAGCTAGTAGTGAGGACGAACGATTAGAAAAGTTTTTATTTCTCATTTTTTTTTAGAAATAGAGAAATAAAAAAAAAATGTACTCCTAATTCATGTTCGAAACCTATTTTTGGAGTAAAAATTTATTTTAAAAATAGAAAAATAAAATAGTTTTACCAAATGGATTTCTGTTCTAGAAATAAGTTTGGAATAGAAAAATAATTTTGGAATATAAATGGAATAGTTATCATGCACGCCCCTAGCAATTGACCACAAGCAAGAGCCAATGAGGCTCTCCTAGGACGAAATTTGGTGAGGGCCGATCTCACTTGTCGAGCAAGGCCCGCCTCACAAGGTCAATGTCGACCAAAGGCTGGCAAGGTTTAAACTTGCTGACCTCAAGCAAGGCTTGCCCTCGTTAGAGCCGACAAGGGTTGCCCTTGCTAGCTTCGAGCAAAGCTCGATGAAGGTTGCCCCTTGCCGCCTCTGTCAAGCCTCACCCAACCTTTGCCAAATACAAGCGACATGATCTCATGTGCCTTAGGCAACCTTGCCTTTGTGAATGCGAGCCTTATTTGGCAAGCAAGGTCCGCCCTTGCAAGATCTCGCAAGGGACGAGCCTCGCCAGCCATTGAGGAGGCCGGCGACCGCTAAGGAAGAAGGCAAAGAGAAAAAAAGAAAGAAAATAATAGAAAATAAAAGTTTTATGAAAATTTTAAAAATATATTTTAAAATATTGCAAAATTTGTTCATATAGGATAGCCGTCATTCATGTCAACGGTTAAAAGTAAAATTAACCGAATGAATTATATTAGCAAAATTTCTAAATGTTTAAGACTAAATTGACCAAATTAAAATGTTTAAAATTGAATTGGCACAAGCAAAATAGAATTATGACTCATTTGGTAAGTTTCCCAAAACAATGCAGATGCAGATGCTTTTAGGTACAATGGGGCATCCGGTACCAAATGCAAAGAGATACTAGGCATATAATTGCCAAAGAATATACATTACCTTTGTCCTCTGCCTTTCTCTTGTTCGTTTTTGATTCAGCAGTTCAATTGCCCAACTGTAATATGCTGACACGAACTCTGTTCGTTTAAGATAAATTGAACCGTATAATTTACGCATTAGAACCATAAGGTCATACTTCATCAACAAGTCTTAGCATGTGCAGAGTATCTCAACCCATAATTGTCTAATATGTCTTGAACATATCATACGGCAATTAATTCAATTATAAACTTTTCAATTTAGCCAATTTAATTTTGAACACTTTAACAATTTCCTACTGTAGATCTTTTGACTAATTTTGGCCAAAAATTGATGACATAGATGCCAGTTGACCTAAGGAAAACGATTGACGCTAACCTGAACAATTTTTGCAATTTTCTATAATTCGCTTAATTTTTATAAACTTTTCAAATTTTAATATTCTTCTGTCTCTTTCTTTTTTTTCGCTATACATTTCCGCAAAATGATTGATGGGCGTTGCCGAGGCCTTAATGATGCCTAGTGACCATTATTGTCCATTGCGTGAGGGCGCCACAGCCCTCGCCTTGCTAGATCTGTGCGAGGCGACGATTGCAATGGCCTTTGCACCTCACCTTGCTAGATCTATATGGCCCTTGCCTATGGCGAACAATCAATTAGCCCCAGGCCATGTGTATACCCACATTTTTTTAGGGAAAAAAAACAAACCATTAAATTAGGAAATTTAAAAAAGAATACTGTAAAAATTATCCTGTCACCCATATATGTGTTCAGCGCTAATTAGAAGGTCACGTTGCCAATTTTTGGTCAACATTGGTCCAAATGACTAAAATGGTAAATTGTTAATAGGTTTAAAATTAAAGTAGCCAAATTAAAATATTTAGAACTAAATTAGTTATCGTACAATAAGTTCGGGATCTGTTTGAATAATTTTTCCTGTCCAAAGATGCGCTAGTTTTTATAAACGATTATTCCTCGCCTTTGTTTTCAAGTTCGGGATCTGTTTGAATAATTTTTCCTGTCCAAAGACGCGCTAGTTTTTATAAATGATTATTCCTCGCCCTTGTTTTCTCTAATCCCGTGTTTTTCTCACAGTCCTCTACGCCACCCGCAGGCAAAAATGACTATTGTCACTGTTGGGCGGTATGAGGGAAGGAAAAAAGACAAAACAAAAGGCTGTTGGGAACATCGGATTGTCAATGATTCCACGGAGGAACGCAATAGAGAAAGACCGTCTTGCTAAAATATAAAGACATGAATGTAACAAAGAAAGACTGAATGGCCAAAACAAATCCCAGAAAAAAGAATAGCCCTTGATGTATATAGCAAAATGATAGAAGAGACCCCCTTAAGTGATGCTCGAATAGACTCGTTGGCAATGAACTCAGCTCATGTAACCACGGTTTGTTATGAATACAACTATAACAGTGACAAGTCGGGCTTAAAATATGAACCATGCTCATATGCATAGCCAGTTTATGTGGACTGATGCATAATAAATGGTGAAAAATATTCAGGCTTAAAATATGAAACATGCTCGTATGCGTAGCAGGTTTATGTGCACCGACGCAGAACAAACTGCGAGCAATCTTTGGCCAGTGATTCGTTAGGTTGCATGGAACATATTATTTGTCTGGCAAAGACAAAACTGGATTGGGTAGAGGCCAGGAAAAGAGATTGGGTGGTGTCTGGACGGAGGCCTTTTCTTTATTAAATTTCTCTGCTTTGACCAGAAAACACAAAAACGTGGTGTCGCGACCAATTTTTCGGGTGTGAACCACCTAGGGTTTGGCTAATGGATTGTTAAGTCTAAACTTAACTCGGGCTCTCCCAAGCCCATACCAATTCGCAACTTAAGTTCAAGTTCTTAACATGCAATTATTTTTTAACCAGGAGTCGCCACTAATCAATTTTTGATGGGTCGATTAGAAACCCAAGTAAAGTAATGGAAGATTTACTTTACTCCTACGAACCGAGAGATTCTAGATACGGGGGACTTGGTTACGCTAAATTCCTCTAACGCCCTTTCGGTACCATTCTTTTATTTTGAAAAAAAAAAAAAAAAAAATGTTTAGCGAGCAACTTGAATTGATTTTAATTTATCTCCCTAACATGTGAAGTGATTATGCGGGTGCGCAATCCACCAATTTAACGCCCAATAAAATAATGAATAAGGTTAAGGGACTTACCTTGTAGCAACGAAAGCATCCGCATACCACCCGCCGTGGTGGCTCATTTGGATAGGCTGGGCTTCCTTTCGCTAAGAGTGCGGGTTCGAAACCCCTGCGACGCAAGTTGCGGGGAGGCTGGCGTGAGACATTGGTGACTTACCCAGTGACATGTGTGTGGTGGCTAGCATGTGTCGCCCCGAGTGGTTTATCTCCGGCTGCCCGGCCGTGCGGGGTTCCTGGTCATCAAAAAAAAAAAAAAAAAAAACGAAAGCATCGCATCGTTAGATCGAATTCACATCATCAATCCTAGATATGATTTCTAATTCACACGCAATTCCTCTTTTTTTTTTCACTTTATTTAATGAGAACTTATTTTACATGCAATGCATGCTAATAATCTAATATGACATGGCATGACATGATAACATGGTTTAAACTGAATGACATGAGTAAAATAAATCCTAAAGAAATGCAATAATTAAATGCAAACTGAATGGCCTAATTCTATTGACAGGCAATTTCTAATTAAATGGGCCTAAAAAGCTAAATGACGTGCATTTCAATTAATCTAATGCTAACCAATTTAAAAAAAAAAAAAAAGATTTCTAAAAATATAATCCTAAAAAAAATGATTTCTAAAAAAAAAAAAAACCCTAATTTATTAGCCTAAATGTCTTATTTACTAAGTCTATATATCTAATTCTACATACTCATGCAAGATTTTTCATTATTCTTTTTCTCCTAAAAGGGGACAATTCATCCTAAAAAGGGAGAAATTTACCCTAAGACTTTTGTATGAAATTATTAACTAAATTAAAATTCCATCCAATTTAAATTAGGGATTAAGTCACACTAAATCCTAATTTAAACTAAGACATTATTTTAATTTAGCAATTTCTAACCTAAAATGCAACCTATTTAAAAGATTAATCTAAGCTTGAAATTAAACATGCAATTCTATTCTAAAATGCATGATGATTTTTGTTTGCTTTTTTTTTTTATGACCTAAAATAAAATCTTTAATCTAAACATGCAAGACAAACCTAATCCTAATTCAACACTTTTTTTGAGTTTTTTTTATCTCCTTTTTTATTTTGAAATTAACAATTCCTAAACATGGAACCTAAACCAGTTAATTTAATTTTTTTGATTTTTTTATTATTAAAAAAATGAAATTTCTATCCTAAGCATGCAAACCCTAAAAGCTACATTTTTTTTTTGATTTTTAAAAGAAAATTAATTCAAACAACCCTAGCAAATCAACCAAAATTAACCCCCAAATTGACAAACCGTATCTCGCACATGAGATCGGGTTTGGCCAATTTCACGAAAAATCACAAATCGGATCTCGGGCACGAAAATCGGATTGGCAATTTTGAAGTAATTGCGAGTCGGATTTCGGGCACGAAAATCGGACTGCCAATTACTAATTTCATGGCAAATTTATCTCTTGGAATTTCACCTTAACATTAAAGGGACAATTACTTATAAAATAACAAATAATATGCAATAAACATAAAGATAAATAACATGAAAGAAAATAAAATAAAATATTTACCTAATTTTTTTTTTTTGCTTTTCTTTTCTTTTTTTCTTTTTAGCCAAAAAGAGGAAGAAGGAGGAGGGCTAGCGGGGGAACGCCGGCTAGGGTTCAGCTGGCTGCGGGACGGCGCGACGGCGGCGCAACACCGGAGACTCGGGCGAGGCGGATCGGCGACGAGGGTGCCTCGGGGACGGCTCGGCAGCACGTCGGGAGCGGCAGGGAGCGTCGCGGGCCGAGGACGGGCACGCGCGCGGTCGTCGAGGCGCGGTGGACGTCGCGGAGAGCGCGCGGCAGCGTTGGGCCTCAAGGACGGAGAAGGGAGGACGTCGCGGCAGCAAATCTAGGTAGAGGGGGAGCAGATCTGGGGCGAAGGCGAGGCGGAAGGCCTCGGGCAGCTTCGTCAAGGGGGCTCCGGCGTCTGGGCGGCGCGAACGGGGACCGAGTCTCCTGGATCGATCGCGCGAGCTGTGAAGGAGTGAGACGGCCGGGATGATGACAGGCGGCGGCGATGGCGCAGTGAGGCGGCGCCGGCTGTCGTGAGGGGCACAAATTAGGATCGGATCCAGCAGGGGGGCGGCGACGGGAACGGTAGAAGGAAGGGGGTGATGAACAGTAAATATCTAATCACCTTTACCCCTTTTTTTTCCTTTTTTCTTAATTTTTCCCTTTCTCCCCTTTTTGTGCTTCTCTCCTTCTCTCGAGGACTCCACGGACGGCTTCCTAAAGCACCAAAAATTCTTTTCCCTTTCAATGGATTTTGACTTCGAAAAAGAAAAACCCCTTCGGCCGTATATTCAATATGTGTGCCCCCCCCAAAAAAAAACCCTAAACAAACAAACCTATTTATAGGCCACCGATTAGGTTTTCAATTTTTCCAAACCGATATCCACGAGGATTTTTTTCTAAACGCAATATCACTTTTTATTTTCCACATCTCCTAATTTTATTGCCTAAAGATAAGATTGCAACCCGATTTTCTTAAATTCCAAAAATCCACCGTAATATCATTTCAAATCTCTATTTAGGTAATTTTCATCATTAAAAGAAAACGGACTCGGGCCAATTTATTTGCTTCATGGGCTTAATCCGATTTGCCAAATTAAAGCTTAGAACCACTAATTCGAACCCGTCCATCACCGACCCAATGAAAATGCAAATTAAAAATAAATGCACCTAAAACTATGTGTTATGAAATTAATTAATTAATAATTTTTTTCAGGAATGAAATTACCCCTAATTTTTTAATACAATAAATGACTAATCGGGTCGCCAAAATTTAGGTGTCAACACGTGGTCATTCGGAACTTGCAGTTGTTGCTCAAGAGGACGAGAGTTACCTTTCGAGCTTGTAGTTATTAATCTACGATCCAAGATGTATTGAGCTCATATGCATCCAATGCACTCGATGTTGGAAATTTCCTATAATATGGATTTACATTAATTAATTGATTTCCTATTTTAAATAATCGAGTTAATGGATATTCCAATATTTGTTCAACCCTACAGTGATCTGATTAAATTGGGTATTAGCATCTATTGATAACGGGCTTAGTTGAGCAGCAAAGTGTATGCAATTGTGTTTAACCGAAGCCCGTAATGGGAAGGGCCGGTTGACACGCCTGTTGAATAGGGTTTCTTTAGGCCCCTCTCTGACTATAAAAGGATAAGTTATACCCATCGCCTGCTTTACTCCCATTGAAAGCTCGCTACACTGAAATAGGTCATAGATAGGAAGATCTGACATTCCAATAAATCCCTGATCTGATCTACTTTTTTCCAAGTGAAATAATGGTTCAAACAGATACGCTTTAATTCCACTGTATTTAGTGATATCGGTGTTTTACAATTATATATGGATCCGTTTCTTCTTGATTGATTAGTTGTTTATGTGAATAATATTCTACATGTGGTATCAGAGCCAATCATATATGATTGTATAACCCAAATTTTTATTTTTTATGGACAAATTCGAAATCTACTATTTTGAGCTGAATATTGTCGTTATTCTTTCGTATGGATTTTTCGCTCGATTGATCCTGAAACCATAAGGCTTTTGTTCTACATGTCGAGATCTTTCCAACTATATATAATTTGCATAATTTCGTTGAGAATTAAGAGAGAATTTCAAATTCGAAATTCTAGGGTTTATGCGTGATAAAATTCAAATTACTTATTGATTGATGTTTGATACAAATTTTTGTATGGGTATTGTTATATATTAGTATTAGCATATTTTTGTTGCATCAAGGTAAATTTTTAGGGTTAAAATTCAAGAAACCGAATTTTCGGCCATGGGAGCTTTAGGTCCGAAATTTTGAAGCTTATATATGGAAGATTTACTCAAATCTTCTTCGTTTAATTCATTATAATTAATTACATTGATGTTTTAAGCAAAACCCATGAGAAAATTTCATCAAAAACCAATGTTGGTTTGTGCCTTCGGAGCTTCGAGTTGAAACCGGGTCGTGCGACCCGGTTTTTTGCAATTTCGTGACCTGTCTGAAGGTTGAAGAAGATCTCCAGCCGGGCCAGGCTTGTAACATGGGGGTAAGCCCATTGTTCTCTCTTTTTCTTTTTTTCATTTTGTCGCTGGGCGTAAGCCCACTGTTTCAAGTTCTGGGCTACGCCCAAAACTTTGTTCTTTTAAGGATGGTCTGGGCTCACTAGAAACATTTTTCCTTGGTTCATGGGCGTGAGCCCATAACCAAATTAAAATATACAAACCTTTTAATAGGCTGGGCGCACGTCAGGCCTCGCGAGTAGGGCTGCTCGCGGGTCAGGCCCTACGGTCCGGTCCGAGCTGCTCACGAGTCAAGGCCCGCGGGTGGGTCTGTATTATTAAAATAATATTATTATAATAATAAACTAATAAAAAATTTTAAATTTTTAAAAAAATTTGGCAAAAATTGTTGTTTTAAAAATGCAATATGATCATTGGAAACACATATTGTGAAGTGTTTCATATTGTTTGATGAATTATGGGCATAAATTTTGAAGTTTCCTATTGATAAAATTAGTATATACAATTACTCGCCCAAAGGAAGTTATTGTGTATATTAATTTGGAAAATAGTATGAAGTTTAATCTCTATATTTAAAAGATTGCGATGTATAATTGAAAAATATTTATCTGCCCAAAGGGGATAAACGTTTTGAAAATTATATGTAATTCTCCTATATGTTGATATTATAGAGATGTATGATTTAAAGGATTTGTCTCGCCCAAAGGGGATGGATCCTTGACAATTATATGTAATTCTCCTTGTTGTTGCTTTATAAACTTCATACTATGAAAAGTAATGGTGCATTATACACTCTGTCCAAAGGGAGTTTATAATGTACTAATTATTTTTGTTGAAATACTCATTGCCTATAATTAATCTTATTACATTATGTGTGACAAACAGTTACTTTTGCTATAAATAACAATAATGAAATATTATACTGTTAAGGACCTTGTCAAAAGGGGAGACATTGTGATTGAGAATATTATAAGTGAGTCTATGTTGGTGATCCTCTAACAAAAGGCTTACGACCCATTTTGTTTAAAGAACATGTAAAGAATATGGGTGTCTTAGATTCTTTTGATTTCTTTTGTTAGTGAAAGTTATATAATTTGTATTTCTGGATATTATAGATATATGCGGATCGATAATGCTTTTGTGATGTCTATGAAAGCATTTATTTTCAATGATTGTTGTTATTGATTCTATTGTTATCCTTTCTCCCGTTAATTGAGAAATGGAAATATAAAACAGTATTTTTAAACAAATTTTAGTTTAAAGATGATTGGATGTCACCGATTATGAGATCTCATGTTGAATTGTGACATAGTCATGCAATTTCATGTTGTTTAAAAATTGTGTTAATGCAATTTCATGTCGTTGAGAAATTGTATTGAGGACCGATAAGAAATAGTGAATATTTTGATCACATGTTGACACTATTTCTTACTACACTACTATGCCCATGATCCATGAAAATATAATGCTTATTATATGTGATTATGGAAGGTCATATGTTGTGGTATTTTCTTAACATATTGATCTCCATAGTCCTATATTGAGGTTATATAGGATTGGATTGGTTTTGAGACGCCATTATTAGAATATTATTTTTTAAAATTGTGGCCACATAAAACAAAATTTTCAGTTATTAACCCGATAGTGTCGTTTTCAATATAAAATCTTTTTCAAAATAAAATAAGTTAATTAATGTAGCCCAAGTGGGAGAATGTTGGAAATTTTCTATAATATGGGCTTACATTAATTAATTGATTTCCTATTTTAAATAATCGGATTAATGGATATTCCAATATTTGTTCAACCCTATAGTGATCTGATTAAATTAGATATTAGCATCTATTGATAACGGACTTAGTTGAGCAGCAAAGTATAGGCAATTGTGTTTAATTGAAACCCGTAATAGGAATGGCCCAGTTGACACGCTGTTGAATAAGGTTTGCTAATTCCCCTCTCTAAGTTATACCTATCAGTTGTTTTACTCCCATTGAAAGCTGTTACATTAAAATAAGTCATAGAGAGGAAAATCTGACATTCCAATAGATCCTTGATCATCAAAATGATTTACTTTTCTCCAAATGAAACAATGGCTCAAAAAGATACGCTTTAATTCCATTTGTATTTAGTGATATCGGTGTTTTACAATCATATATGGATCCGTTTCTTCTTGATTGATTAGTTATTTATGTGAATAATATTCTACACTCGAAAGTATCTCTTGAATCAAGCATCGACCACCGACTAATGGAGTTATCTTTCGAGTTTGTAGGTATGGCCTTGTGAAGCTAGATGCTCCTCACCTCTCGTTATGACAAGTGATATGAAACGCCGCAAACAGGACTATTTGGACATTTGAAGTCCCACATACGGTAAGCAGAGAACTTGTCATTCCTGCGAGAATGAAACTACCGCGATCTCCTATCCTACTCGGTGCCTCTATCAATGCGTGCCTCAACAAATTTCAACCATTAATACATCAACAATAGATTTCACTACTACTTTTATTCACAGAAAGTAATGGTCTGGTTGGGATGCAACATCGAATGGAGACATCAATGAGAGGATTAGATCGTAGAACTATCAAACGAACCTGTATTTGATTGTACACAGATTTGGCTTAGACTATGGTCCATGCTTATCCGCGGTCCTTCTGTTGATCAATCTAAATTTTTTTTTTTTTTTTTTTTTTTGTACTCACTATTCGAGAATGACCGACATTATATTCTCTTCTGCCAGCGACGTGGCCAACACGGTGGTTCTCATGCTGTTGCCTGACAGGATGGTGGGAGCAAAAAGACAAAACGATGGCCGGTAAAGATCAGGGCGACGGAAAGGACAAAGCGAAGGCCGTTGAGAAGGCAAAGATTATAGAAAAGGCACGTCGCTTCCCGATTTGTCACGCTTCCTCAGCGAGTCTTGGGTATTGCTACATTCTCTCCATAGCGAATTAAGCATTCGCGTGAAGTAAAACAGAACCCCACGCCTCACAACAAGAAAAGAAATGGCAGATGGAGAGGACATCCAGCCCCTCGTTCTTGACATTGGAACCGGAATGGTTAAGGTGAGTCACTCAGTAGATAAGAAATCTAGCATGACTGTGTATAATAGCTTTGTGCTCATTAGCACTAGTTTTCGTGGACGTGACGATGTGTTTTCGCATACCAATTGGACTCCACAGGCCGGATTTGCCAAGGACGATGCTCCGAGGGCTGTCTTCCACAACATCGTGGGCCACGCGAGGCACCCCAGCGTTAAGGTTGGCACGGGCCAGGCGTACGTTGGGGACGAGGCCATGTCGAAGAGGCGCGTTCTCAACTTGAGGTCTCCGATGGAAAATGGGATCGTGCGCGACTGGGAGGACATGGAGAAGGTCTGGCATCACACTTTCCATGACGAGCTGCGTGTTGATCCCAAAGAGCACCCGGTGCTCCTTACAGAAGCGGCTCTCAACCCTAAGGCCAATAGAGAGAAGATGGCGCAGATCATGTTCGAGACCTTCAATGTCCCTGCCTTGTATGTTGATATAGCAGCAGCTCTCGCTCTCTACGCCAGCGGCCGTACTACAGGTTTTATGGCGACCAGAATATTTACATTTCAAAAAATTTTAAGAAGAACAATGATGGAGATACGAAAACCGGTTTATGACCACCATCACCAGACGAACTAATTTCATATACTTGCGTCGATGTCTATAGCATTACTCGTCCCGAAGTTTCCTGTTTGCTTGTTAACGAGAGAATGATTGTTCTTGTCCAGGTCTGGTGCTAGATTCTGGTGAGGGAGTGACCCACACCATGCCGATCTATGAAGGTTATGTGGTGGACCCTTCCGTTAGTCGGCTACACCTCGCCGGGCAAAGCTCGACGGAAGCTTTGATGAAAATCTTAAGCGATAGAGGTTATCCATCTATAATAACAGAAGAACTGGAAATCGTTCGCGACATCAAGGAGAAGCTTGGGTACGTGGCTCTTGATTACGAGAAGGAGCTTGAAGCCACTGAAAGCAGTTCAAAAATTAAGAAACAATATGAGTTACCCGATGGACAGGTCGTGACCATCGGAGCTGAGCGGTTCGAATGCGCTGAAGTCCTATTCCAGCCGCAGTTTATTGATATGGACATGCCTGGGATTCACAACGCCGTCCACGGTTCAATCAAGAAGTCTGACCCCAACCTCTGGAAGAACTTATATGGGAACATCGTGCTAAGTGGTGGATCGACTATGTTTCCGGGATTCGGTGAGCGCCTCGGCGACGAGATCGCCGCCCTTGGGACACACAACTATAGAGTCAAGGTGGTCGCCCCTCCAGAGAGGAAGTACAGCGTTTGGATCGGAGGGTCCATACTCGCTTCTCTTAGCACATTCCAGCAGGTATCTAACTGAAGACAAATTCCAGTCTTCTTTTCTTGCCGAAAGTCATCAGGGGTCATCGCCATAAAACTGTCGAGCGTTTTGGTCAAACTTGCAGCACTAAAAGGCTAACTTTAGCACAAAATCTGCATCACATTTTTTCCCCTTGGTCTACTTAAACTTCTTCAAAAATTCCTAAGTGAGAAAAGAGTGAAAGTAATCCAGAGGGAATATAGAAAGCAAAATTCTTGGGTTCTTATGTTTGTGGCAATTAAAAATGGAAATTACATGTATTACAGTAAATTGAGAACGTTTAGAGTAGTGGGTCTCACCAAATTCATTCGTCTAGACTCATTTACATACGTCTGATGGGTCTGCGAACAATTGCGGAGTGTTCCATGGACTAGTTGAAGCATTCATATCACCAAATGACTTCCATAGTCAAACTGCTGATTGTGTACAATTCCGATGGCCTATTTGGTTTCAAAACCATTCTTGATGCAGATGTGGATATTGAAGGCCGACTACGATGAAGATGGCCCATCCATCGTTCACAAAAAGCGCTAGATACAATGTTGTCGAACCTTTTGCAATGGCGATTCATGGTTTCGGTTTTGCAGATTTGGTTATTGGCTTGGTTTCTGGGTTTGTTTCTTTTCTCTTTCACCATTAGAATAAAGATCTGTCTCGTGGTATTCGTGTAGAGCTTGAGCTCGAGCTCCTTGTACGATCATAATGAAGGAATAAGTCGGCAGTCTTTCGCCTTTCATTTCCTCACCAAAAGCATTTGTGCCTGTGTGTGTTCGCCTCTTGGAACGCGCGATGAATATGGGAAGTTTGATCGGCATGCCACTGTCCGAATTGCTCATCCAACACCAATATGTGGGCTTCAGAAGAGGAGGTTATGGTCAGTGAAGGAAGTTCCGATACAGATTATCTGTTCTGCTTCAACTTTTAAATGCGTAGGTCTAATCTAATACCGACCGCATGATTGTGCGTTGAGCAGGCCAACAATTACTTAGGAGACACTCTAAAAAATAACAAGAATTATTCATTAGGAAAAAGAAAAAAAGTACCCAAAAAGTCATAAATCTATTACATTAGTACCATTGCAATCCTAGACTTTTTAATTAGACTAATTTAGTTCTAAACCTTTTTCTTTTTTTGCATTAGTACCAATTTAGTTCATTCATCTAATTTTGATTGAAAATCGGTGACATAAACACTGACCGTCTTGCATGACATAACTAGTACTGACGTAGACAATTCAAATAATACTATCATATTTTTTTCTCTCTCTCTTTTTTTTTTTAATCATGATACTTCCCAAAAATCAAAATTATTGATCATTGATTACAAGGTCTATCGGCCAAGCCATGCTGGCCATGGGTGAGGGCCGCAGCCTCCTTGCTTGGCCTAGATCTGGCAAGGGCGTTGTGGCCCTTGCCAGATCTAGGTGAGTGGCCGCGTGCCCTAGCTTTGGCCGGAGCTTGTAGTTGTTGTTGAAGAGGATGAGAGGAGAAGGGACAGGACAATGGCTGTTGATCGGTCCGCACGATAAAAGGGCCTCGTTACCTCCAAGTTCCTCGCACTTCTGCGCAGAGGTGTCTCGGGGAATTCTTCTCGCGGCGTCGGACCCAAAAGAAAAATCGCTGGTGGCGAGGGAAAGCAGTCCGCACGGTGAAGAGACGCACAGAAACGAAAGGAAATGGACGTCGAGCCCGTTGTCATTGATAATCGCTCCGAAACGGTCAAGGTGAGATCGCATTGCTGCCCTTTCGTTCATGGATTATGGCTGTTGTGTTGTGACCAGCATTTGTGCTCGTGCATTGACGATCTTGAACAGGCCGGATTTGCAGGGCATGATAGGCCGAAGGCAATCTTCCCAAGCATCATCGGTGTCAAGATTGATGGAGGCAGATGAAGGCAGGAACCGCTTGTCGTATGCCGGGAACGATGCCCAGCATAACAGGTGTAACCGTGGCTTGAACTTGAAGTACCTCGGGGACCACGGAATCTTTGAGGATCGGGACTACATGGAAAAGATCTAGGACCACGCCTTCGACCAACAGCTAGGCGTCACTCCTAAAGAACGCCTGGTGCTCCTCAGCGAAGCACCTCATTACTTGAATTGGATACGGCGGAGGGCCGTGGTGATCATGTTCGAAACCTTCAAGGTCCCTGCCTTGTGCTTCTCCAAGTAAGCTGTGCTCTCCCTTTATGCCGCAGGCCAGACTTCAGGCTCGTGCTTCAACCCGAGTACACAAATTCTAAGATACTAATGGAGTTTGTTTCGGTGATGACGAAAATGCATCGTTCTTATTATCCGGGTTTCATGCTGGAGTCCGGCTACCAAATGAGCCAAGCTGCTCCGGTCTATGACGGCTACGTGCTGCCCCGCGCCGTCCAGGAGCTTAAGCTTGCTGGGACGGACGTGACGGAGTACCTGACACGGCTTCTAACAGGGATCTTAAGCCAAAGAGGTTGTCTCTAACCCCGCCGAGGAGCAAAGGATCATCCGCGACATCAAGGAGAATCACACGTGCGTAGCTCTAGATCACGAGCAGGAGCTTGCCACAAGCAGTTCAACAATCAAGGAGCACAGATTACCTGATGGACAAGTGATAACTATCGGGAACAAGCGCTTCCAATGTGCCGAGATCATGTTCAATCCAGCGGTTTTCCAAATGAGCGCCCCTGGAATTCACGAGATCGCACACGCGTCGATCTTGAAGTGCGATGCCGACATCCAAAAAGACCTGTTCCAGACATCGTGCTCTCAGGGGGATCGACTACGTTCCCAGGAATGGCCGAACGCTTCAGCAAAGAGATTGCCCATCTCGCACCCTCCAGTGCTGAAATCAAAGTGGAAGCTTTCCTGAGAGGAAGTACGCCGTCTGGATCGGAGGAACGTCGCTTCTCCTAGCTCGTTTCAGCAAGTAACTCAACATATCAGTCGGAAAATATCTAATCTTCTACTTTGGAACTTCCCGGCAATTGCTTCATAAGGGCTATTGGTATCGGCTATGCTCTATTCGGCATTGATTGAACTCTTAAGTACTAAAATACGTATTTTGAGTTTTTATACTCCCTTTTCCCGACTTGAACTGGGTAGAAGACAGATACAATATGAACAACTCCTTTATTCCTTTTTTTCCATAAAATAAGTGGATCTTTTTGTGTGCTACTGTGAAGATGTGGGTAAGATTCAAAAACCAGTTGTTAAAAATATCTTTCAGTAATTTGCTAGTAAAATATTGATAAATTTTTGAAATTACCAACTCTCGAATGGTTAACAAATTATCGGCTTTTCTTATCTTTTATGAATTTTTAATTATTTCTTCAAGGTCGTCAATTTATCTCTTTTACATAAATTTATCCACGTTCAATTGAGTTATTTACCAACTTTTATCCGATTAAATTATCATGATTACTTACTCTTAATTCCGTAACTTACCAAAAATTATTTGGTTTTTTAAAAAAATTTCTCATTTTTGCAGTAGTTTTTTTTTTTTTTTTTTGGTCGGTATGTTTGCAATAGTTTACAGACTTTAATTTGTCATCTTACACACATCTTAAATTTACTAATCTCATACGGATACACTGATTTTTAGTTTTGCAACTTACTGGTTTTCTCTGATGAGGATATCAACTCATTTTCGTTCACCAGTTCTCATCTAAGTTGCTTACTGATGATCACTTGGCTCTTCTTCTTCTTCTTCTTTTCAAATGCGCCAACATTTCTTTTTTTTTTTTTTTTTTTTTTTTGGTCAGACAACGTTTCTATTGAGTTAGTAACTTTTTATGTATCGTACTTATGAACCCGTAGAAACTATTTTGAGAAATTATTGACCTCGAATTAATCCATTACGGATTTTTCTCAAATTAAGTCATCGAACATTAAAAACATCGGCAATTTTATTAATTATTGGTTAGTTATCAATAAGCGACCAGAAAAAAATGGGCATTATTCTTTTCATTTGATATGTAACAACAGCAAAACCGCAGCTGTAATACTCAATTTTGGTTTTTCAAACTATATTGGATGCAGATGTGGATATCGAAGGCGGAGTTCGATGAATTTGGCCCATCCATTGCAGACTGGAAGTGCTTCTAGACCTGCGATACATATGAAGTTGCAATCTGTTGCCGTGGGTTTGTCAGATTGGACAACGGTGTTTGGCCTGGTTTAAGATGATGTTTTCGTTGGTCCTTCGTTGATGTACATTTGAATAATACAAGGGTTAGCGACTCATGTAAATAACTATGCGTCGCGTGTCATTCGTTGAATTCACGTCTTGAGATATGTATCTACATAATATTCATGGTATTAGATTAAATGTACAATCATAACTCGCCCGTGCAATCCCAATTGATAACTCGATACCGACGGCCTTGCTTCTTTTAATCAAGTCGATTTTGTTAAAGAGTATCTCTACAAAACTTGCTAACAAGTTAATAACAAGTTACCTAGGAAAAAAAAAACCAAAGTTATTGGTCATTTTTTTTATCAATTAATTTACACTTACCAAAGCTTATTGTTCGACCAAAAAAATAAAAAGCTTATTGAAGATTACCGATGCAAAAAAATAATAATATATATAACTTATTGTGCTTGTGCTAATTTAGCCCTAATTTTTTTTAAAATTTGCCAACGCAATTCATCGACCAATTTTAGCTAAAAATTGCTGACATAGGCATTGGCCGTCTTGTATGATTTATGGGAAAATTGTTAAAGGGTTTAAGACTAAATTGATTAAATTTAAAAATTTAAAACTAAATTGACACAAGCACAATAAATTTATAATTTATTTTAGCAATTTTCCCGAAATGTGTATGGATTGCAATACAGATGCTTCTAGGCACAATGGGGCATCTGGTACCAAAAGCAAAGATATTCCAGGCATATAATTGCCAAAGAATATACATTACTTTTTCCTCTGCTATTTTCTCTCTCTTTTTTGATTCAGCAATTCATGTCGTCAAAAAGAGAAGTAACTTGAGGAGGTTGAAATTCTTCCGAAAGCCGGGTGCATTCTACCGACCCCAATCAGCATCGCTGCCCGCTTCTCGAAGGCACTTAGACAAAAGATGAAGATTCCGGAAAGCGGTCATTCGCTAGTACGGTTCCATAAACAAGATGAGAATCCGTTCCAACAGTAGTACGCGCATCGATTGAGCCGATTCGGTTGCTTCTGTCATGATGGCTGTTCCCTTTTGCGCGCAATGCCGGTGATTGCAAACTACTATAGCTGCGGCTCGCCGGTTTCGGCTTAGCAGTAGGAGGGCCCATCGACACCGTGCTAGTAGCAGTCGAATCCTAGGATTGCAGGGGCAATGTCACTTGTGTATGTACGCTCTGCTTTTCTGGACTCCTGGAATGGTTCGCAAGCTTCTTCCTTTGCTCGCTAATGGCGGATAAGCTTGTAGGGTTGGCTCAAGATAAGCTCCAACAAAAGCACAAGCTCCACTCCAAGCCTGGTGCTGGAATTTATCTCTGCCGTGAGTACTGAATGTGAATGAGCATGAAGAGTTGGCTCAGTGTTTTGCTCTCCGATCCGACAGATTCGGGTACAGATCCCAGCAGAAAAACATTGCTCTTCTTCGAGTTCCCCGGGGTTTTGGTGCCAGACCCGGTACGTTAAAGCCGTCAATTCAAAGCAGTTTTCGTAGTGAGATCGCCTCATTTTAACCAATGCAATCTAGGCCTAGCTGCCGAGAATTTCTCATGTTCTTGCCATAACGTCTTTGATCCCTTCGCTCGAATTTTTTCGCCTCCTGTTTCGAGTTCTGTCAACAGGGCTTGGAACCGATTAAACATTGCCTCGCAGTACGTCACCTAAAAAGTCTAGCAAATACTCTGCTTTCAATTCTGCCGGCCCTTCTTGTAAAATAGTGCATTTATTAATCATTCGTTCCTAAGTCTTAGGACCGTGAACATGTCAACGCTTTGATCCTATAATCTGAAAGGCGGGTTAATTCCCCACCCAAACTCGCATATAAGAAAAAAAAATTATGTACAATCCTTCGTCGGCCTGAGCCTAACCGGGGGCGGGATCGCCCGCGATAGCTGGCGAGGCCAATGATCAAGTCTAGTTCAGAGAAGCACAGAACTTCAGCTGCAGAGCTTGAAGTCTCTCGCATGGCGGTGCAGAAGTACGCGAAAGAACTATCGAAACAAGACTTTACAAACTCTTTTCAATCACCAACACAAGCAAGGAATTCGAATTTCCAGAGGCGAAAGATGAAATGAAAAACCGCACGAACCCTTCGACGCAATCAAACTTGCTCTGTCACTCTCTGAGGAAGAGAAGCCGCCGTTCCGCCATTTTCAGAGCAGTGGGGGCGCCGTCCTCGTCCTCCGCGCAATGGACGACGCAGCTGCTGCGGCAGGTCGGGCACGTCGTCTTCGAAGACAGCCACTTCTCTATGCATTGATCGTGGAACCCATGCCTGCAGCTCTTCAGGACCCGGATCTCCTCCCCTCCCACGAACTCCGTCAGGCAAATCGCGCAGTCCGCCTCCGCGCCGGCCAGCTCCACCCCGGGCGAGAACACCATCAGCGCCGCCGCCGCCAGCGGGGGCGCGGCCGCCTCGCCGGCGGGCTTCGGCCCGGCCTCGCCCTGGCGAGCCGGGGGAGGCGGGTGGCCCGTCGGCAGCGGCGGCGGCTGGCCGCGGAGGAAGCAGCGGACGGCGAAGGTGAGGGCGAGGGCGCAGAGGAGGAAGCAGAGGACGAGGACGATGATGTAGGTCAGGATGTCGCCGCCGGAGGAGAAGGAGGAGGAGGATGAGGAAGAGACATTCGTCCGCCACCTGCAGCCGTTGAGGACGCACGCCGCCGGCGGTGGCGCGAGGAGGTGGAGGGCCACGGTGCGTGCGGCGGCTCCCGGGGTCGCGTCCATCGGCGACGGTCGCATTTCGGGCCTTCCGTGAGATCGAAGCTTTCGGGTCCGGCTTTTAACGGGAGGCAGAGAGGCTTTTGTATGACGAAGTTCGTTTTGCTTTTGACAGAGCACAAGGCACTAAGAGAGAGAGAGTGGCGAGTGGAATTTATATGTAGCAAGAAACGTATACGTGCACTCCAGGCGTGCATCTCTCTCTCTTTTTCTCTCTCTTACTGACCTTAGAATCGCGAAACAGAGAGCCCTCCGACGGTCGATATCTCCGCAGCAAAACGGTGCAAACAGGTTGCGCGGTACAGACAAGGAAACCACAACCAGTTCAATAATGCAAGCTCCACGTTCGCGTGGAAGTTCCTAGAAATGTCATCGGACGGGATCGTCCGAGACAATTCAGGTCGGGTTGGGCCCGACGTGGGGTTTCCGGCTCGCTTCGCAATCGCCCGCCCCGCCGGGTCCGTTTCGTGTTTTCGATCGGTTTTGCTACGTGAGTTAGTTCAACGGTTTACGATCGAAAGAATCTCGATGTGAGCATCACCACTTTCGCTTAGTACTTAAAAAAACCCTCTGACTTTAACTTTTGCCCGACTTTTATCTTTGCCTAGTGAAAAAATTCCAACTTTAGATTCATTCTCTATTCTGTCATAAAGTCCTCAACTTCGAGTCTTGTTCTAATTTTATTATGAACTTTTTCAACTTTAGGTCTTGTCTAGGTTTTACCCTAAAGTTTTTTCATTTTGATATAAAAAAATCACAAACTTTTACTTGAGTTCTAAATCTACCCCCATTAACCCTCTGTCCAAAATTTCTCATTACAACCAAGAGATGGAAAATCTCCTAAAGATGAATTATTCCGAGTGTCGTGAGCGCAACCCTAAGAGATCGACAAGCACAATATCACTAAGGGCGATTTTGACGTTGAGTTAATGGAGAGGAAATTTGGAACTCAGGTACAAGACGGGGGAAAAAATTAGAGTGAAATTAAAATTAGACCTAAAAGTGGGACTTTTAAAATTTATGGTAGAATTGGTCCTTGACTTAAAGTTAAGGATTTTTTTACGAGATAACAAAAGTTTATGGTAGAATTGAGACTAGACCTAAAATTGAAAGATTTTGTGAGACAAAAAAAAAATATGACAAGACAAAAGAAAATATGACAAAATCAAATCAGGATCTAAAGTTTGAAGTTAAAGTCGAAGGTCGTTTAGGGTATAGGTACTAATTGCATCCCGCTTGGTATCGCACAGCCCACCGAAATTCAAGAGCCGCATTCCCACGGGAAAAGTTACCCCTTTAGACCATAGCAATGGACGCAAGAAAAGGCGAAATGCGTGAGCAGGAGGAAAAGGCCAAAAGAGAAAAACAGTCCCCCAAAAATTCCACGGGCCGTCGATGGCCTTTGCGTTCACAGTCTGTGTGCCCCCTAATTTCAGCTACCTTCCCATCCATTTTTTGGACGAACGCGAATCTACTGTTCGCTTTACCATCTCCTCCTTTTTCCCCTTTTGAAAATCTGTGGTGTTTTTGATTCACACAGCACAAGACAGGGAAGCAGCATCATCCTCGGTTGCGTCGAAGTGCTGCCATAGAGGTAACTGACTGGTGGCGTGGCCAGCTACGCATCCCGAAACTGCAGCAGCAGAACACGTCGACACCTTTCGAGATTTTTTTTTTTTTTTTTTCAAGACACCTTTCGAGATTGGAAATGATGTAAAGGCTCGGGTCCACGTGATTATGCCGTTCGGATCTCCCCTAAAAATAGGGCTTCGCTGCATTTGCTAATCTTGCGATTAATTCTACTTCATTATAAGTTTCGAGAAAGAGAAGGGATAGTTGGAATTTGACTTTTACTTTTCACTTTGTCTTTAAACCTACGCAGCTACGCTTGACGCATCTTAACTCCTCCTTTCTATATCGAGAACATTCAAAGCTTTCTGGACTTAATCATGTCCTTAAAAAACTCGAGAGAAAAAAAAGCAAATAGGAGACTTGTCCTCCGATAGGAGACCTTTTAATGTCAACCCTGTAGTTCCACTCACTGGGAAAGAAAAGTTTCGGTGGGAAATGAGAGGTCTAATCAATAAGGAAGATAGACTCCACATCAATTTTTCAGAATTGGCTATCATCGAGTGGAGAAGTATAATAGCTCTCTACACTTAGGTTGAGTTAAGACAGGTGAAAGGCCCATTGCTATATGGGTACGGCTCTGCTCAAGTCATTCAATTGATATTGACAGCATGGTGCCCCCCTGATTGAAAGGCTTGATGGATTTTTAACTTTATAATTCATGCATCTTAACTCCTTTTTAAAACTTTCACACCATCTAGATATCAATTCATATACGTACGTTAATTTATTTCATAGGGTTAATACCATCTCAAATTGATATATTTGTAATAAATTTACCTTAACTATTTTTTCTTCATCAAAAATCTCAAATTAGTATAAATAAGAAAAATTTATTCTTCATTAGTTTCCATTACAATTGAAGGATGTACTGATTTGAAGTTTTAGCCTCCATTTGTCATAAGCTTATCGAATTCTGATTTTCGTAATATTAATTCAATTTAACGGATTAATGAATCATAAATTTATCATATATACCAGTTTATGATTTTTAATGATTAAAAAATTAATTTAAGATAAATTTTTATAAGTGTGTCAATTTGAAATTCTTTGGGGACATTAATCATATTTCACACTAAGGTCAAATTTGAGTAATATTTTAATCTTCGGCTGAAACAGAGAGAGAAATGTCTTTTTCCGCGTTTGGTGAACGTCAAAGAAACGGGCCCCGAGTGTACCACGAAAAAGTTCGTGTGCATGACAGACGGGCCAAAATTGATGAAATTGGGGCAGCACTGCAACATTTAATTGCAACATTTAATGCACAACCTTTTCCTATGGGATACGGACACGTCTCACTGGACTGACTCCCACGAGAGCAATACATCAGTCATGGTCATTGGTCAAGGAGTCTTTGTCTGCATCCATCTTGCTGCAGTTCGGTAGTGGTCCCCCCGATGGATTTGAATAGAGTAGGCTCTTCCGTGTCTGAATATGCAAAATAGTAAGGCTACATGCCTATCAAAGTACAAATTAAAATTTTACATTAAGATAATTATTTCCGACCAAGACTCGTGCCTTGTCGATGATGTGACTAATCATGTGCAAGCGTTTAGATAAACTGATGATATTTAGCATCCAATTGATATTCGTTGATAATGTAACTGATCGAGTGATTCAGAACTTGATTTGCAAGTCCGATGTCATGAATTAGATTCCGCGGCTTATTTATTGATCTTAAAAAATATTAATTAGTATGTGCAGAAACGTGATACAAATATAACTTACAAAATATGACTTTCACTATTACAATATTTTCTCACATCATATAAAATACTCGAACAATTCTACGCAAGTTGCTCCTATTTATAGGATGGAAAAGTGGTGACTCTCCTAGCTTTCTACAATATTCTAGAAGTATTTTATTATAGCTTTACAACTAGATTTTTTTGGACAAGTCTAGAAGTGGTGCAGCTTTTCTTTATGGATTTTGCTCGAACATTCTGGAGAAGGTAGAGATCTAGAGAAATCCAAAGAGATATGGAGAATTTTAGAGAGAGAGAGGCAGTGCTTTTTCCAACATGAAGGACCGGGCTAGACTGAAGCTCTCCCGCTCACATCTGATGCAACCGTGGCGACGGACTTATCAAGTGGGCTGTTAGTGTTTCGTTAGCTCCTTAAATCGAACATTTTGTCGGCAACAAGGTAAGTCCCAATCCCGTGCAAATCCTTTCTTTATAAAGACACAGTTAAAAGCCTCTTCACGGCCTTTTCAAGGTTCAAAGAAAGATATCATTTTGAAAAGACCATAGAGTAAGCCATTGAAACACAAACATTGGCTGATAAAAGATTCCATTTTCCCACTGCATCCTATCCGATATCCACAAAGTCAACCAAGGTGCAAAGCATCCACAAAAACAGAGAGATAATCATAATACGACACGATCCATTGCATCGAATTCGCAGATAGATGGCAATCGAGGACCATCTTTGCGCTTCAACAATTATCCACTCAGTAATCATCTTGTTTGAAAGAGCTGCAGCTAACATTATTTGATATATGCAGGGAGGCTGGCTTTGAGACTATTGGCGACTTATCCGGACGCACGTATGTGGTAGTTAGACACGCCGCCCAGGTGGCTTACCTCCCATTTGTCGGCCGTGCGGGGTTGAGTCCAAAAAAAAAAACATTATTCGATATAAAATCATCAAATTACAAGTGCCATTACCACAACAATCATGTGAATTGTGCTTGGATGGATGCGCGGAGAGAGAGAGAGATGATGCAATGTCCCTATCATTGCAGAGAAGTTAAAGACGCTTGGCTTCCTGCGTTGAAAAGAGGAGGAAATATCGGAGCGGACAATGGTTCGTACGCCACGCTGTTGCGTGCGATCGAGGATATTGGCTAGAAAATAATGGGGGCACTACGGGACTCGGCCGGACCCACGGCCGCCGAATCGAAACGATCGGATGGGATCCACCATTTCCACTCGCGTGATCACCGTCACGCCTTTCCATCTGGCCCTTGTCCGCCATCGGATGGAATTTCCTTCCTTTCAAGGAAGATAAACAAAGCCCTCTTGGCCCCCCAAAAAGAATATGATAATAATAACGCAGAGAAAGATGAGCCATCTTAGTCTGATTTACTTCGCGTTTATCTGTTTATCCGAAGAGACAGTTCAGCTCTTATCAACAACTTTTTCGATATTGGTTTCTTCCCTCATCAGCCTAACCACGAGTACCCCCATGATCTATTAAAAAACAAAAGAAAAATTGAGATGATGACACACATAGTCATTGCCCTTTGACTAGATGTGTGATCCTCCTGAACTTTACTCTGTTGTGTAGCATGATCCTTAAATTATGTAGTTACTAGACTTTTGATGTATGTTCAATCTAGTTCTTAGACTATATGGAGTTATTTAATGTTATGCTTCCATTCATTTAAGTTGAGGGACCACATCAAACATCTTCATATAATTCAAAGGCGTTATTAAATATATATCAAAACTTTAGGAAACACATTGTAGTTCTAAAGTTCAATGACTACATTAAATAAATAAAAAATTCAGATATCACATTACATATTATTCCAAAGTTAAAAGTCCATTTGTATTATTTTCCAATATATATATACACACACTATCAAGATGTAGGTTAGTTTACATTATTCGACATCGGTTAGGAAAATCATGATTAGAAAACGTCACACATTTAAATGTCAAGAAAAATGAGTTACTCTTTTAAAAAGAGAGAGTTGTTTTTGCAATTCACTTCCATCAGTGCCCTAGTCCTCAGTCAACCGACATTGGCATTCAGTTCAAGCTACTAGCCCACGTATTATATTCAATATCACAAAAAAAAAAAAAAAAATCGATACACATGTAATAAATTTAAGATAAATGAATTTTTTAATTACAAAAAATTTCCAAATTAGTACAATTGTGAAAAATTTACCCCCCGTTAGTTTTGATTAAATTATATCGTTAAATTACTAAGTTGGATAACAGGTGACGATTGATGAGAGTAGTAGTTTGGGGTTTTACCATTTGTTTATCACAAGTGCATCCATTTGTGATCTTTTGTGGTATTAATCATATTTAATAGAAGCTAATGGAGGGTAAATTTATTATAAATATATCAATTTTGAATTTTTGACGGTCAAAAAAATTATTTAAGGTAAATTTCTCGCATATGTATTAATTTGAGGTTTTTGGTGGTCAAAAAATTAATTTTGGGTATATAGGTATATCAGTCTAGAGTTTTTCGTGGTATAAACTCTATTTCATGTTCATGGATTAACTCTCTAATGAGAGTCTAGGTAGGTTTTGTTTTCAGTAGTCCCTAGACAAAGCACTTCAATGATGAAATTAAGGATTTTATCACTCTAAGCCACGTTAAGTTAACGGATTTGGTGGGCACCCAAACCAAGTCGAAATGAGAATGGACCGGCCTATCCATACACAGAACTAGGCCTAGCCATCTACAATCAATGGGCTTCCCGGCTCATATTTATTATGGCTCAATAGGAAAGTCCCATGTTTGTTGACAAAATTGTTTTAGGTGGTACTCTTGCACTAATCGCAATTATCTCGAATAATATCCTGAGTAGTTTAGGCGTTCTCGAAGCAAGGCGACTTCCTCTGGTCGGGCCAATTATCATGTAATCGATATCGCCATTTCGAAAGAAATGGAAGAAAAGGTTTACCACAAAATCGGGTATGCTATTCCCATAAGCTCTCTTATTTGTGTTCTGAAGTTTCTTTCTTGCGTTCTTACGTTTTGCCTTAAAGAGACATAAAGGGCTCATTGCCGATCAAAAGAGCCAAAAAAACATGCAGCTTCGTGTAGCAACATTAACACCGTGCACCAACGATGCAATTCGAGGGCGATTCTACTTCGAAAATCCTTACAACCTCCCCGAAGCAGTGTTTCAAAACAGGGAATCTCACTGTTCAGATCGCGGCGTCAACAAAAGGAAGAGACTCGGGATGCAGCTTGGAGTTCCCCCCGGCTCTCCAAATCTCTTCCCTTAATGGTCCGTTTCGACCAAGACTGTCCGGCGTGACCGATGCGTCGACGAATGAAACACATCCTGCGAAGCGATACATTCCCCGGGCCCTACCAAGTACTTCACATGGTGCATCAAGAGATGCCTTGCCTCGAGTATTCTCTGCCAAACATGGGCGGTAATCAGAGGAAGAGATTAAGGACGAGATGCTCCTTTTTTGCTCGGACGATGACAACGCTACAGGGGCAGGCGGTCCCCTAGAGAACCAGAAACTTGGCAAGAAATCCTCCATTAGCAACCTCAAACGAAAAGGCGAAGATTCCATCAGTACCATTTGACTCTATCTGCACCTCTTTGCGCCTGGACATCCTTCCTTCCCATAAGAACCTCCTGGATTTTTGCCCTACAAGCTTTGTAATTTTCTCTGGGCAGTAAGAACGACCAACGCATCCGTGATTGGTAAGAGCGAAAACGACGGATTCAATCGGCTGCAAACGATCAGCAAAGGACACGGCAGGTTCTTAACAGTCCAGCCATGATACCCTGAAGCGATACCGCCAGAAAGAGGTTGGCGGTCCCTATCCAGGAGCCTACCAGAAGCAGGAGGAGCGCCGGCCCATAACTTCATCCCAGAAGAGAGGACGAGTGCTGAAGAAATTGAAGAACTTAAATGGCTGAGGATGCCAAAATATCAGCAGCAAGGAGTCTTCACCGCGCGCAAGCAACGCCTCGGTCCTTGAAAATGAAATGTCATTTCGCTTTTCCAGGCCGATAAAAGGAATTGCGAAACTAACCCATCTTTGAAAATCGTATGAATGTGTAGAGTGACGTTCCCATCGAATCAATTCATTTGCCTTTCGATCAGTGACAGCAAGAACCGTGGCCACGCCAGGAGTCATGGAGTTCAACGGAGTCGCATTCATTGGATTCCCTGTCTTATGTTGATGCCATGACTGATTAAGGATCGTGCATTATGGTGTCGGGCCATCCACGTCCTTTTTTGGAGACTGCTTGACCCCGTTCAACATGTTCCTTCGTAAGAACTTTGATTAGATTAGACCCCACTCGGGACGGTCCGTACGCATTTTATTTGCAGTCGTGCCTGGACCACTGGGGGCAAAATTATTAGTTGGTGGGATAAGTCATTTGGACGTCTGTCCCCACCTCGTTGATGGGATGACCGAGCTCGAGCTTAGAGGCCATCTGAAAATACAAGTTGGCATCTATCAAAAAATTCTAAATTTATTACGCTTTTTGTCAATTTAATTTTAAACCTTTCATTTTTATCAATTCAATCATAAAAATTTTCATTTCTTATTAATTGAATCCATCCAGTTAATTTTAATAAGAAATTACTAACGTAATTGCTGATAATACCACGTGAGATTACGGCACTAACATGATAATATTAATATTTTTTCTATTTTTTTTTCTTCCTTTTCTTTTTTTGTGTCTTCTCCATTTGGTAGATGGCCGGCCATCGCCCATGTTGAGTTGAGGCTTGCCCTCGCCCAGTCGCGCCTACCTGTGGTGGGCAAGGCCGGTCGCCAACCATTGCATGTGGCTAGAGGTCAGTCATCGGCCAAATAGAGAAGAAGTGAAAAGGAAAAGGAAGAAAGAAAGAAAGAAACTGAAAAAATTCAAAAAATATTCACATCAACGCTAACAATCCTACATAGTACCAACGGCTCCATGTTAGCAATTTCCAGGTCAAAATCGACTATATAAACTTAATTGACAAGAAATGAAAAAATTTATGACTAAACTAACAAAATTGAAATGCTTAGGATTGAATTGGCAAAAGTGCAAAAGGTTTAGGATTTTTTTGACAATTTTCCCCAAAAATAAGGATTTATCAGATCTAATTCAATTCATAAGCAAGATCAAATCAACCTAGACTGACTGGTTAAAGGCTAAGATTTGGTTCTTGGTTAAGTGAACCTGGAATCCGCGGTTCCAATTTTAAGGCAGGAACCATTGGTTTTCACTTAGGAACCAGTTCAAACTGGTTCTTGAGTTAAACTAGTCTTAAACTAAGCATGAAGCGTCTTTTAGGGGAAAAAATACTTTTGCACCTAGCGAGAATCGAATTAAGAAAAAAAAATAAAACAAAATAACTACCTGATCAAACTGTATTTTTCGATGAATCAGTGTAGCTTTTATGTTTTATACTAGGAATTTGGTTTTATTACACACACAAAAGAAGGCTGGTTATAGGCCAAAAATCGACTTAGCCTGAAATGGATCACCTCTACTTATAACTATGATGGTTTGAACTTAGATTGAAATGACCACTGGGACTACATTCTGGATTTCCAATACTATAGAAGTGTTTGGTCTAGGGGTAAAGGGTCACATGTCACCAATGACGTTGAGTGAACGAATCTTTGCTTTACTCATTACTTAACTATGGCATATTTCATGTGAAGAGACTTATTGGCTATTAGAATCCTGATGGGGTTACGATAATAAAGCTCACCAAACATTGGACTTTCGAATCTTGAGCTGTGTTGATTAATAACTCAATCTAGACATTCCATATTGTGAGCTTGGCTTTCTTAACCAAATCGCCAAGTGATAATCATCAACCTATTGCCATCATATGTCGACAGCCATATACCTTAGTCATCAATAAGTATTTCCACTATCAATGACTCATTGACAACCAACTCAAACTTAACACTGAACTTTACACTCAGATCATCATTATGTCAATTAGGAAGACGTGACCCTCTTTTGATAAACATGTGTATTGTACTAAGGAAGACATTTATTTATTATGTAACTCATGACAACCAACTCAAACTTAACACTAAGCTTTACACTCAGATCATTATTATGTCGATTAGGAAGACCTGACCCTCTTTTGATAAACACATGTACTGTACTTAGGAAGACATTATTTATCATAAAAAATTGTGCGTCCTTTTTAACTCCCCTCCGCCAACCTAGGACGAGAGCCACATGAATGCTGGGGACCCCAACATGTGCGTGCAGTTCAGTCAGTGCGGGTCGATGCGGCCTTGGAGGCTCTTCACGTGACCTTCTTCCGTTCGCAATCGACGCTCGCATGTGGGCGCACTGAACTCACGTGGCGATTGGAAACCCCCCCTGGATTCTCTCAATCTGCATGATGGCTTCTGTGCTGTCACGATGCACGTGCGTGCTTAATGCTACTTACACTGCATGTGGCCATCCTAAGGAGCAGATCTAAGCCCTAATTTCGTCCCAAAGTACGTGCCAAACCCCAGAGCTAATAATGCGTACAAAAGAGAACCAAATCTCAGAGCTGTTTTGTCTTTGCCTTGGACTAAACATCTGGGAGTAAGTCTGTACAGCACTTGAGAAAAGGATAATGCCAACTGCTGGGCATTACTAAAAGAAGTTTATAAAACGGGCATATTGACAAATTCGGCAGGGTTTCATTACATGTTGGACTTGAATTGGCCATTTTAAATGTCCGCTTGCAGTCGGTAAATTAAAGTCTAATTTCAGGTGCCAACATTCCGTGCAACACTCGCTTTTTTATATTTTAGTAAATCAGGTCAAGGATTTATAGGTTATTACTAATGATTTGAGATTTGTCGAAATGCTTACGGAAATACCATATTATAGATAATTTTTACTCCTATACTCGACGTTAGCCTTTTGGAAATAAGTGTCTCGTTCCGGCTTTTTCTCTATCTTTTCTTAAAAAAACCTAATCCTCGATATATTAAGATTGATTTTAAACTTTTTTTATACTGAAAAATGTGAAAATTCTTATTAAATGCTAATTATGGCTCATTGACATAAAATGAAAAGAAGCCACAAAAAAAAAAAAAATCTCAAATTATGTTCATTGTGACACATTTATATTGAGCTTCTTCTTCTTTTTTTTTTTTTTTCTTTTTGCAATATTGAAAATCCTAAATTATATCTATTGTGACACATTTATCTTAAATTTTTTTTGTGATATAAAAAATCTCAAATTTATACCTATATAACACATTTACTCTCCATTTTCTATTAGATGATTTTCAGCCAAAATAACATCATTTTTATTTCACCTAATCCACAAGGACACCATGTCAATATTGTTTGCTTTCTAGCGTTCATGTAGGCTGATTTTTAACATTTTTCATTAACAAAACTTTGAAGAAGGATAAATGAGTCACGCAAATACAAGGTCGGGATTTATTGTGTAAAAAGTTTAAAGTATGTAACAGTATGCATAATTTAGATTTTTTGATGGCTTTTGTCCTACTTAAAATGTCGATCTTGACATTCGTCACAACGCGATATAGGTATATCGTGTATTACTCTCGGTATAATCTTTTCCTTGAAGGGCCAAGCACTAGATGCAAAGCTCTCTAAGAACTCGTCTAGATCGAGTTCTAGTTTCAATATTTTGCTTGATAATAAAACTAGCAACGCTTGTACTTCGATTATCTTTAACCCGAGACATCTAAAATTTTCACCGCATAGGGATATCAACGTATAGATTCATATACAATTTTTGAAATATTTTTTAATTCTAAAATATTGATATTTCACGGCAAAAGTAAAAAAAGTCATTTTTTATTTGGAATGAATTCCGAAATACCAAGCCTCACGCCAACGCCTAATCATATGACCGATTCACCCACTGGATCTCCAAATCGACAAGTCAAAGCTGAGGAGGGCACGTTACCATCAGAAAGCATCCTGTCCATGAACTGCAATCTGTAAGGGTTTTGGACAATGGAGATTTGAGATCTCACCAACTTGGATTTAACTTACTCACGACGGCAGGAGAAGAGACAGAGGAAGAACACAAAACGAAATCTTGAAGTTTTCAATTAAACAATTACTGTCGGGCGGTGATGCACAGCTTGCGCATCGACCGCAGTTTTGTTCAAAACTATCATGGGCTAAGATTGATGTCAATATTGTTTATAAAGAAAAAGAAAGGGGGGCATTTAATAATTTGAATATCTCGAGGAAATGAATATGTGAGTCGGGAAGGCCGGATCCTTCGGAATAACCCGAGGCTCTTGCAATTAGTTTTTTGGAACATCTTATACATCGCATCACACCTGTAGCTTGGGAAAAAATCGACAGCTGTTAGGCAAATTTTGTCCAATCGACGGACCCATCTTTTCATTATAGTGGATGAACCTACTCTGCAATCTTTGACCAAAGTATCATGCGTTGGACCACATTGCCACGGCCCACGTTTTTGCTAAATTGGCCATGTGCTTCTCAAGCTACACTCGTCACCTTGAATATGCAATTTTTGGTTAAGCACATTTTTGAGATTGCTATTTGCGCAATAGTAATAGCCCATAATGTCAAATGATAAATATGAGCTGCGCAAAAGGGGGAAAAGGGATAATAGTGAGAATACGATCGAATGGGGGACACACTTGTCAACATGTATTCAATTCGAGGCGTGGACGACTGTCTTTGCGAATTCACATGGTCCTATAGGTCTTTGGCTCTCAACTCCCTGCGCAAAACTAATAAAGGAGTTCCCTGAGGTTGATTATTGGGAGACTTTTTGATGGTCAAGTTAGGGCTGAAATAACATTACAGTGAGGGCGTTGTTTCGGTTTTTTTGCGACACGCGTCTTACCCACCACACACGTGTCACGGGCAGCCCACCTGGTTTCCGGCCTGGGCCTTCCCCTGTCACTTGCGTTGCAAGGGCTTCGAACGCTCAACCTCTCCGACAGAGAGGGAACGCCTATCCAGCTGAGCCTCACCGCCGGTAGTGTTGTTTCTGTATTGTTTATACTTAGATAACCTGACATTTCTTCTTGTTCTGAAATGTGGGATTGTGAGGGAGCTTTTTGATAGTGGACAAAACGGACTTCGGTCTCCCCATTCCTTTTTCATTAAAGATTCGGAAATTTGACCATGCGGATTCGGATCACGGGGTTTGAAACATGTTACTATCCTCTCTTAGGCTCCAGGTCGTTCTTCTTTGGAACAAGCTTGGCCCCGTGTCGGCTAGGAAGCCTACTTCCCTTTCACACCCATTATTAGACTATGCCAAGAGGCCGCATCAATTATCATCAAGTCTACATCAAATCGGCATTATCAACATCAAAATTGGAAGTACTGATATTTAATTTTGACGCCATGTTAGAGTCTACGGAAGAGAAATTTTCTTCATACGGTTTGGGGCATGACATATTTTATAGTTCTCAATAAACATTATTTACGTTTAAGAGTGTGACTTATCTGAAAAAATACATGAAATCCTTGTAAATATTTGCCAAGATCAGCAGGTTAATAGATGAGGTATCCTTATATTCACGCCCAAACATAAGCTAAGGGTACCCATCATGCCAAGATCCAATGTTTCCACATTACTTCCTCCATAATCTTTAAAGACCTTCTGATTTTTCATAAATTAGTAGATATTTATCCAACGCATGCAGCGGAGGACTCCTGGCTCCTGCAGAAAAGTTTGGAATAACCTAAAGAAGGTATTTTTTTATATCTTTAACCATGTTCTGTTTTGACCAATAAAAAATGTTCTATTTTTTAATTTCTTTTTTGGGGAGTTTGGGACTGGCGCAGGTCATAATCAAGCGCGGGGACACTTAAGTGCCATAACTTTTTTCGGTACACTTAAGTGCCACTTTTTTTTTTTTCAAATGGGACACTTAAGTGTCACCTCCAGCGACTTTTTTTGGGAAATCCTACGTGGCGCGCGTTTTTATTTTTAATGCTTGCGTGGCTCGCCGGAGAGCCGAGTCGGCGTTGACTCGGCAGAAACGACGCCGTTTACATAATAAAAAATTAATTAAATTAAATTAAAACTTAATTTTAATTAAAAATACTCTAAAATTTTAAAAAAAAAAAAAAAAGGGAGGGCGGACGAAGGGGCGGGCGGGCGAGGGCGAGCCCTCACGCGCCGCCGCCCCCGCCGTCGCCGGAAGGGCCGGCGATACGGGGGGGCGGCGAGGGCCCGCAGCCCTCGCAGCCCTCGTCGCAATCCGGTGAGGGCTCACGGCCCTCACCACCGGTCGGCCGGGGGTCGACAACCCCGGCCGACCCTCCCCCTCCGTCGCCGCCCTTCCGGCGATCGCGGGAGGCGGCGCGCGAGGGCTCACCCTCGCCCGCCCCCCCCCCTTTTTTTTAATTAATTTTAGAGTATTTTTAATTAAAATTAAATTTTAATTTAATTTAATTAATTTTTTATTATTTTTACACGTCGACGCGAAACGGCGTCGTTTTGCATTTTTTTGCCACGCCGGTATGCAAAAACGACGCCATTTTGGACCTCCATCGCCGGAAAATTGCCACGTCGGCCAGTTTGGCCGGATTTTCGCCGGAGTGGCACTTAAGTGTTCCATTTGAAAAAAAAAAAAAAAAAGTGGCACTTAAGTGTCATCAGAAAAAAGTTATGACACTAAGTGTCCCCCGTCAAGCTTACTGACTCAGGTGTTCTTTACTCCTTTTTTGGGTTTCTTGCTTTCTCCTTTTTGGATATCTTCACTTCACGTCCTCGTCCATTGCAAAGAAACAAACTGGATAAGGGAAGCCAGTTGTGTCTGAACTGGAAACTCCACCAGATTCTTGAAGACACGATCCTCCCCAAAGCCCTCGAATTCATCTCCTGTTCTTTCCCTTTTTCTCTGAACATTTCTCAAGTTTCTCAGCCCCTCCAACTCCAACAAAGAAGAAACAAAAAGGGGCAGAGATGCATGTCAATTGGGAGGGTTTGAAGACGCGTTGAATTATTGTCCAGAGGAAAGGCGGTGAGTAGAAAAATGGCAACTTTGACGAATAGTATCGCCTTTTTTAGACCCATCTTGATGTGGGATTAGGAACCTCGAAAGGTGAGAATACCCATACCTTTTTCTTTTCTTATAATTACGTAACAGCAACATGGACATCAAAAGTAAAAATTATTCCTTTTTTTTTTTGGGAGAGATGGAGAGAGAGAGAGAGAGAGGGGAGAAGGTGGGGTGCAGAGGAAATTGAGGCTGGTCAGTCTCCCGTGAAATCTCACCGCCCTTGGACCTTCATCTTCTCCTCTGCCCTCTGTTAATTTAGACCAAATCCTCTCTCCTTATTTAGAGGAGATGGAAGGATGATAACTTGGACTAACAATAAATGTGCCAAAAAGAAACAAGGCACTAAATCCAATCACAGCCCTTCTTTTTCTCTCACATGTAGCCCCGTATACACCCTTACCCTTTTGCTAAAATTATATTCTTTCCCTTCTGTTCCTGCCATTTCTTTCACTAGTCACCAGTCACCACTCTCCCTCCTCCTGTAATGACGGAAAGACACAGCCAAAAGAGAGAGAGAGAGGAGAAAAAAAAGACATCTTTTTATGAGGCGATGATACCATTATAGTTCTTTATTCTCGTAGCAAAGGAAGGCGCTTTCTCTTCGTTTTTTTGTCTCCATTGTTTTTCTTGCTTTCCCAACCTCTCCCATGGTTCCTGGGTTCGGCTGAAAGATCCTTCCTTCGCCATGAAGTAACACGAGAAGGGTGGCCCCGAGCTCCGAAGCCTCCAATGCCCGTTTCGATTTGAATATTAAACGTCTCGGGAGTGTCCGTTGCTGCGAATCTTTTCCAGGTGGGTGGCCTCTTGTCCCATTTTTCCTGGTCTTCAGATTATTGGGTTCTGCCATGTAGAGCTCTGCTGAGATGTTTTCTGCTGGTTTGACATGGATCCGGTGGAGATGGTACTTGCAGAGGAGAGAGGAGAGAGAGAGAGAGAGAGAGAGAGAGAGAGAGAGCTTTGTCTTTTTATTTCATTTATCTTTGTTTAAAATAGGTCAAGGTTAAGCCTTTGACAGGCAACCATCTCCTTGGAGTTTCAAATAGGTGGTCTGGTCTATTATTTGCCTGAAAGTGCAACTTTTTTCCCCCTCTTTGTCCATTGTATTTTAGATTTCTCTGGTGTTTTGGGGGGTTTCTTCTTTCCCTTGAGACTGCTTCTGAGTCGAGAAAAATTCTTCCTTTTCAAGTCAAAAACTAGTTGTTGGTGGCATGCCATTTATCTGTGAGTACTCTGTATCTTCTCTTACATTTCTGTGTTCTGTTCCCCCTGTTTGATGGCCATCTTCTGCTAGGTTTGCTAAATCCATCGGCACTGGAAGCCGACCACTGGACAATATGCTTTATTTTGAATTTTACAAACTTCATTTCTGAGCAATCTTTTGCCTTTGTTCTTAATTCGACCCGATTATCATGGTTGATGTTAGAAGCAGAAGATATAGCGACGAGTAAAAGAAGCTGGCTCATCTATAAGTGCGAATGTTCTTCGGGCTAGTTTTAGGCTTTAGACAGTGTTTTAAGTTTTCTAAACCAACCTAGTTTCCTAGCTGATGTTATTGAGTCTAATATTCTTTTGTTTCTCGGAGTTTCTGCAGAGATCATAAAGAACCATACCAATGGCCAAGGAATACAGTGGATCGCCAAAGCATCATCACATCGAATCTAAGAAGAAACGTCTCACCTATATAGTATGCGTCAGCGGTCTATGCGTGTTGTTCTACGTTTTGGGAGCGTGGCAGAGCACGCCTGTCCCAAACAATCAGTCCGAAGCCTATACCAGAATTAAATGTGATGCCAACAACCCTAATGCAGGCGATGGCCAGTCCACCAAACTCTCTTCGTCTTCAAAGTCTGTCTCGTTGGACTTCCAAAGCCACCATCAGGTTGCCATCAATGACTCCGATACTGTGGAGACGATTCCTGCATGTGATATGGCCCACAGTGAATACACTCCTTGCCAAGATCCACAGAGGGGGAGGAAGTTCGATAGGAATATGCTGAAGTACCGAGAACGGCATTGCCCCAAGAAAGACGAGTTACTAAAGTGTTTGATTCCTGCTCCACCAAGGTATAAGACCCCTTTCAAATGGCCTCAGAGCCGAGACTATGCGTGGTATGACAATATACCTCACAGAGAGCTCAGCATCGAGAAGGCTGTGCAGAATTGGATCCAAGTTGAGGGTGATCGGTTCAGATTTCCTGGAGGAGGAACCATGTTTCCTCGAGGTGCTGATGCATATATAGATGATATTAATGAGCTGATACCTCTTACGAGCGGAAAAATTAGAACTGCAATTGATACAGGCTGCGGGGTAAGTGATCTGATATCTCTGGAATTGTAGTTTCATGTTCTGGTTCTGTTCTGCCTTCTGTTCTGCAGAAAGTTGAGGACAGTGTTGACTGCGAATTTCGGGATTGTGCCTTTTGGATTCTCATCAATTTCTTATTCTCCAGAAATGAGGATGTAATTGCTAATGTGATGTAGTCTCGGGCTTGGTCAGGTTGCTAGTTGGGGTGCTTACCTTCTGAAGAGGGATATCCTAACAATGTCTTTTGCCCCAAGGGATACTCATGAGGCGCAGGTCCAGTTTGCTCTGGAGCGAGGAGTGCCGGCCATGATTGGGATCATGGCTTCCCAAAGAATTCCTTACCCAGCCAGAGCATTCGACATGGCGCATTGCTCCCGCTGCTTGATTCCTTGGAGTAAGAATGGTAAGCATTTTTCATATCTTGATCCATAAAACTCTCTGATCGAATTACTTTCCATGTGGAACCAATCATCTAGGATGGAATATTTGTTGCGTACACATGAACCGGCCTTTGATTCTTGTCTGTTCATGCCTTTTCTTATGTGGTCATGCTCTAATTATGCTTTGCTTGGAGTCGTCTGCAGATGGACTCTATCTAATTGAAGTGGACAGGGTGCTGAGGCCCGGTGGTTATTGGATCCTTTCTGGCCCCCCAATCCGCTGGAGAAAGTACTGGAGAGGTTGGGAAAGAACACAAGAAGACTTGAAGCAAGAGCAAGACTCAATAGAGGATGTTGCCAAGCGCCTATGCTGGAAGAAGGTGGTCGAAAAGAATGATCTTGCGATTTGGCAAAAGCCTATCAACCACTTGGAGTGCATCAAGAGCCGGAGCGTTTATAAAACTCCTCACATATGCAAGGCGGACAACCCCGACACCGCTTGGTACTCATCGTCACCATCTTTTCCTCCTTCAACAAAAAAGCCCATTTGTTATTTTCGAACGGTAACATGTTCATGGATAACTTTCTAATTTTGCGGTCTCTGTGCCTTACAGGTACAGAGATATGGAAACTTGCATAACCCCGTTGCCAGAAGTCAGCAGCTCAGACGAAGTAGCTGGCGGCGCAGTTGAGACATGGCCAGAGCGCGCCTTCGCTGTCCCCCCTAGAGTAAGCAGTGGCTCAATCCCAGGAATCACTGCTGAGAAATACAAGGAGGATAATGAAATATGGAAGGACCGGGTGTCACACTACAAGCGGATAATTAGTCCTCTAACACAAGGACGATACCGCAATGTTATGGACATGAATGCTAACCTCGGTGGATTTGCAGCCGCGCTAGTTAAATATCCTGTGTGGGTCATGAATGTGGTGCCCGTGAACACTAACCACGACACTCTTGGTGTGATCTACGAGCGTGGATTCATTGGCACCTACCAGGACTGGTGCGAGGCGTTTTCAACATACCCGAGAACATATGATCTCATCCATGCCGGTGGCGTGTTCAGTATCTATCAGGACAGGTAAAGCATCGTGATCAACACTTTGTCATTCATTATTTGATACCTGGCCTGAAGTGGCCTTTCTGCTTGCTTTCTTAAGGTGTGACATTACATACATCCTGCTGGAGATGGACCGAATCTTGAGGCCTGAAGGAACTGTTATATTCCGGGACACGGTCGAAGTCCTTGTAAAGATCAAGAGTATAACAGATGGAATGAGATGGAAGAGCCAGATCATGGACCACGAAAGCGGACCCTTCAATCCCGAGAAGATCCTTGTTGCTGTGAAAACTTACTGGACTGGCAAATCCTCGCAGAAACAGCTCTAGCAGGCATTGTTGTACTATATACATGTGATTATTGGCTTGGAGTTCGTTGGGGCTCTTCTTTTTCCCTCTCTTCTAGAATTCTTGTTGTGACAACTCTAGATTTTGTTGGTAAAAACAGCCAATGCCCTCTGATGGCACAAAATCAGATAGTTTTGTATGCTATGGAGAAACTTGAAATGATAAGGAATGTGTTGTTGGCGCCTTTTCTTCGCTTCATCGTTGACATTATTGCATTTATCGTCGGCTTTTTGCTGAGCGAAGATGCTTTCCATCCATGTTGTGGGTTGCAGTTCGCCTGGCATATGTAGGTTTCCGACATTGCGTTCTACTTCATGCATATGTTTCGCTATTGTTTCCTGTCATTTGCCAAGAATGTATCGTGCGATTACAAGGTCCTTATTGATGATTTTCCGCATTTGCGACTTAGGTACCCGGGCTCATCCTGTTAGAAGATGAGATCCTGTAGGATCAGGGATTGATCCGTAGGCATGTAATTGATTGTGCAAATATTTTATTTTTGGATAGTTGGGATAGAAGACGATAGGGAAATTCTTAAATTCCTTTATTAATCTGTACATTGTAGATTATATACAATTGTAATTGTTACAGATACAATCAATGAGAAAGATAGAATTTTCTTCCTCTGTCTTACACGAAATTCTCAGATCTTCTTTCTCTGACATGGTATCAGAGCTCCTGCCGATCCTGGCATAGCTCTCGTCAAAATTGTTGTCTGTTGCTGCCCTGCAAAACAGAAACAATACTCAGTTTTTCTCTTCATTTCTCCACATACCTGCACTTCTTTCTTCTCGCCTGTGGAACTCCACCTGCAAAATCGAGTTGCCACAGGAGTTATTCATTACCCAAACGATCCACCATCATGGAAAAGGCTCAGGAACATACCTCAATCCATGATTCACCAGAAGAGCAGGGAGTCCAGGAATCGTCTGCCACCAATCCAGTCACCCATTCTGCTCAGCCTCAAACAACCAACGTGCCATGGCAACAGTTCCCGACTCAGTTTGGTCTGGGGCAGCCTTTCGCGGGCCATCCATTCCAGTGGATACCGTATCCGATTTTTTCATCATCGCCGGGAAGCTACCAAGGCAACGTCGGGACCAATGGGGGTTCGCCAGCCGTTGAAGGGGCAAATCCTGCCATCAGACCTAAGCAGACGGGCGGAGCAACAGGAATTGGTTCGGGAAACTCATTCCCGACCTTTCCGAATACGGGGCAACCAAATCAGGGCATAGGAACCAACGGCACAGGAACAGGGGGCACCCCTTATCCAAATCTCGGACCCGGCTCAGGAACAGGGGGCATCCCTTACCCAAACCTCGGGCCCGGTTTTTTTCCAGCTCAAATCTTTGGCGCTGGTGGCAGACCGGAACCCGGCGATCCACTCCATACGACGAACGCCGACGGTCCGGAGTTGAAGCTCATCAGCCGAGAGTTAATCGGGGCCGATAACTACTCGGATTGGGAGCGCAAGTTCCGACGTGCACTCGCAACCAAGGACAAGGAAGGATTTCTGGACGGGTCGATTTCGATCCCCACCGACGAGAGGATGGCACGACTGTGGAGACGGTGCAACCGACTCGTAAGGACTTGGATCGGAAATTGCGTCTCATTCGAAGTCGCGGCCGCTCTCCCCCCAACGGAAGACCCGAAGCAGATGTGGGAGAATATTAAAGAAATGTTCGGGAAAATCAATCAAGTGAAAATTTTCACAAAAATCCAGCAGATATCTGAATTGAAACAGGGAAATATGAGCATCGCAGCTGTCTACAACAAACTCGCGGCTCTGTGGAATGAACTCGAGGCGGCCGAGGAGAGATTCGAATGGCCGGAGCCCATCCTACAACAATACAGAGCCATGCGAGAGAGGGAGAAGGCGATTCGTTTCCTGCTCATCCTCAATGACACTTACCTCGCGTTTCGGTCACAAATCCTCACAATGGAACCGATGCCGAGCCTCAATCGGATCTACCATCTCGCCATCCAAGGGAAAATCGGCGACGGACGGCGAGATCTAGGCATGCTCGGAAGAGAAGGAGCCGCTCTGGTTGCAAAGAGGCAGAACCGACCGAGGGGCAGAGGAGGAGAGCTAGGGTTCCTCGACGGAAACCCTAACTCCTCGAGGAACCCTAGCGAGGCGGCGTTTTATTCCCCACCATTTATAGGTGGATCGGACGGCTATGATTTCCCCATGGGAGCGAGAAAATCTGACGATCCAGGGCGCCAAGGGAACGGTGGGCCATTCGGGCCGCGTGGAGACTCTTCGGATGGGCCTGAATTTGGGCCTGGAGCTGAAAATTATTTTGGGCCGACGCTGGCCCAAGTCCATCGGCCCACAAATAGGCCCAATTTTCCTGGAAAAATTTTTTTTCCCAAAGGCAAAGGGAAACTTTATTGTGAATATTGCAGGCGCCCACATCACACTAAAGAAAATTCTTTGGAAACTCCACGGGAAACACGGAGAGAAAGAAAAATGAAATTTTTCTTCCGTTTTTCAGGTTACTGGGACGATCGACGAGCAACTCGGTTAATCCCGAGCAATATCAAGAGATGGTGGAAGCAATAAAGAAATTAGACACTTCTGGAAAAATTGAGGGTTTCACAGGTACATCTCATTGTCTGATGAATTCAATTTCCAGAAATGCATGGATTATTGATTCAGGTGCAAGTGATCACATCATTTGTGATAAGAATTCACTATCCAATCTTAGAAAATTATCCTCTACCATATCAGTGTAGCTTCCAAATGGATATTCCACACAAGTTGAAATGATAGGCACAGTAATTCTAAGCCCACTCATTGTGCTTCAAAACGTATTCTATGCCCCTGATTTCCATTTCAATCTTATCTCGGTGTCCCGAGCCTGCCAAGAAAATTCTTGTCAAGTCTTATTTAAATCTGATATATGTCTATTTCAGGGCCTTTCGACTGGGAAACTAATGGGCTTGGGTAGAGTTTTCCAAGGTTTGTATTTCTGGATGGATGTTCCAAAGAGTCTTAATTTTCTTTCCAATAAATCCTTTTGTAATTCTGTTACCAATAAAGAGACTCTTCTTAATCATTAGCGTCTGGGACATTCTGCTTCATTTCCTTGTCCACAATGTCCTGTTTGTCCATTGGCAAAACAGACACGTCCTCCTTTTCCCCTAAGCACTACTCAAACTGATGCAATTTTTTCGCTGATTCATGTTGACATATGGGGACCTTATCACACTGTAAATCATGATGGCTCTCATTTTTTCCTCACTATTGTGGATGATTTTTCACGAGCCACGTGGACATTCCTAATGCAATCAAAAAATCAGGTCTTATCTCACTTGAGGATTTTCCTTGCCATATCCAAGACTCGGTTTGGAAAATCCATTAAACGCATTCGCACTGATAATGGTAGAGAATTTTTCAGTAGTGAATGCACATCCTTGTTTACACTCAATGGAATCTTGCATGAAAGCACTTGCACCTACACACCGCAGCAGAATGGAGTTGTTGAGCGAAAACACCGACATCTACTTGAGGTAGCACGAGCTCTCAAGTTTCAGGCAGCTATACCCGGAAAATTCTGGGGAAACTGTATACTTACTGCTGCTTATTTGATTAATCGTATGCCTTCACGCATCCTCAAAGGGAAGACTCCCTTCGAAATCTTATATGGGAGGAAGTCGGATCTGAGTCACCTAAAAGTATTTGGTTGTCTGTGCTATGCAACTACAGTAGGGCACAGAGACAAAATGGAGCCTCACGCTAGACAGTGCATATTTATGGGGTATCCAACTTTACAACAAGCTTATAAGGTATATGAGCCTTCAACAGGGGAATTCTTCACCAGCAGGGATGTAGTATTTCATGAGAATGTGTTTCCTTTCCAAGATGTAGATATATCATCTAAAGAAGAGGTGACGACCAATAAGCATTTCCTATCAGAGGATGAATTTTCCCCAGGAGAATCTTACATTGTGGTTCCTTCTCAAATTTCTCCATTATATGGTACACCAGTACCTGCCTCTAAGGATGTTCAGAACTTCCCACAAGTTGAAGATGTTCGGGAAAATTCACCAGTGACGAGTCAAGATTTCCCCATGACAGTTCTCCCGGAGTCAAGTCACACTGACAAAGCCTCCTTGACTCCACAAGAAGAACCTCGGAGATCTGGGCGAATCAGTCGCCCTCCAATCTGGACGAAAGATTTTGTCTGTAATCTCTCTGGGACTAAAGGTACACGCTACCCCATCTCTTCCTATGTTTCTTTTGGAAGATTATCATCGGAACATTCGCATTGCATGAATAGTATTTCTGAGGAAAATGAGCCAACTAGTTATGATGAGGCAAAGGATGACCCTCGTTGGTAGGAAGCCATGACATCTGAATTGCATGCTTTGATAAACAATCATACCTGGTATATTGTGTCACTGCCTGATCATCACAAACCCATTGGATGTAAATGGGTATACAAGATAAAATACCAAGCAGATGGGTCTGTCGAAAGATATAAAGCCCGATTAGTTGCAAAAGGCTTTACACAGCGTGAAGGCTTTGACTATCATGAGACCTTTTCGCCTGTAGCAAAAGACGTCATTGTTCGAGCTTTTAAATACATTCTTTGCTCTTCGTGATTGGGCGCTGCATCAAATGGATGTGCACAATGCGTTCTTACATGGTGATCTAGATGAAGAAATCTACATGCAGCTTCCACCAGGATTACGGAGACAAGGGGAGTCGAAGGTGTGTCGTCTCCGTAAATCCCTTTATGGGTTAAAACAGGCTTCCAGACAGTGGAATACCAAGATCACCAGTGCACTCACAGCCGCAGGATTCAAGCAATCCAAATACGATTATGCCTTGTTCTGTCGAGCAAAAGGAGCATCGTTTATCTATTTGATGATTTATGTAGACGATATCCTCATTATGGGAAACAATGATTCCGAGGTGAAAAACCGAAGGAATATTTACATTCGGCTTTCCATATCAAAGACTTGGGATCTCCTAAGTATTTCCTCGGCATTGAAATAGCTCGTTCGGCGCAAGGAATCTCATTAAGCCAACGGAAATTTGTGCTGGAAATAATAGTGAAGCAGATTGTCGCCGTAAGCCATCCGTTATTCCCATCGAGCAGAATGTCAAGCTGACTTCTATTGAATATGATCATGGCATATCTTCTCACCCTGATGATTCTTTATTGCAAGATCCTTCAGGATATCAGAGACTTGTGGGAAAACTGATATATCTCACCATGACCAGGCCGGACATTTGTTATGCAAGATGAGACCCTAGTCGGTTTATGCATAGTCTCGAAACAGATCCCACATGAATGCAGCCTTGAAGGTTGTAAGATATTTGAAGAATTGTCCCGGTCTCGGAATACTCCTCTCTCGGAATTGCAACATGGAAATGACGGCCTACCGTGATGCGGATTATGCAACTTGCCCCATGAGCGGGGAGGTCTATCACCGGTTTCGCATCAAGTTTGGGGAATCATTACTCTTATGGAAAACCAAGAAGCGAGTCAACGGTATCGCATTTGTCTTCAGGCTGAAGCCGAATATCGATCCATGGCAAAGACAAGTATGCGAAATTGTGTGGCTAAGAGGCTTACGGATCTTGGAGCTCCCGTCAAAGGGCCGACCCTTCTCTTTTGTGATAATGACTCAAAGCATTAAAACTTGCAGCAAATCCCTTGCATGAGAGGACGAAGCACATAGAAGTTGATTGTCATTTCACTCGAGAAAAAATTCAAGAAGGAATAATCGAGACTAGAGGGATCAGGACTCTGGAGCAACCTGCTGACATATTTACCAAGCCTCTATTTTCAAGACAACACACACATCTTCTGAGCAAGTTAGGTGTCTTAGACATCTATAAGCCACCAGCTTGAGGGGGAGTGTTAGAAGATGAGATCTTGTAGGATCAGTGATTGATCCGTAGGCATGTAATTGATTGTGCAAATATTTTATTTTTGGCTAGTTGGGATAGAAGACAATAGGGAAAATCTTAAATTCCTTTATTAATCTGTACATTGTAGATTATATACAATTGTAATTGTTACAGATACAATCAATGAGAAAGATAGAATTTTCTTCCTCTGTCTTACACGAAATTCTCAGATCTTCTTTCTCTGACACATCCATCTTTCTAAAGACGAGGTATCTTCTTTGCCTACGCAATGCTTGCTGCACGATGGGAAGATGTGTTTAATGAAGATCCCAGGCATATTAATAGAACGTGACTTGAGTCTGGATCTGCAGGTCGACTATCTGAACCAAATATTCTATAATCTGACCAATCATAGGACGAGCACTTTCATTCTTTGTCCATGTTCCATATGGAAATTTGGAACTCACCTTCTCAAAATCGGTTCTCTAATTGTTGGAATTTGAAACTTACCCTATGTATCATGAATAATCTACTTTATCAATCCGTTTCAAGGTCAACTTGGGGATTGGCAAATGTCTGTGCTTTTTTCTTAGTTTCGATTTTTTTTTTTATTGTTTCATTTTAAGTTAAGCAAAATGAAAGTGAACGCAATAACAATAACAACAATCCATAAAAAATGAACACATAAAATAAAATAAACAATAAAATTTTTACATGTTCACATAAAATAAAATAAATAATAAAAATTTCAAAACATGTAATTATGATTCATCAATTCCTGATCTTGATTGATTATTTGATTCTTGATTTGGATTTTACCCAAGAATTAAGAGTCAAATTGTATAGTAAGGGTTCTAATAGGAACTTGGAACTGGATTAATTTTCAATTTTATTTTGAATTCATACTCACACCTAACCAATTATAGATATGAAAAATAATTATTGCTCAAACTGAACATTTCGTCCATGGGCGTGGAATTTCTAGAGCAAAGTCCGGGCAGATTGACGGAATTGATGGTTCCTAAATTCTGTCAATCAATGCAGTTTTTTCTGATTAAGGTTGGCTCCCCATCATTCAGAAGGTTCTGCTTCCTGGTGATGATGCAATTAGTAGTGGTAATTGTAATGATTGGAAGGAAGGAAGGGAGGGAGGGACTGCACCACATCGACTTCTCCAAATCATTCCCTTCCACACGTCTCCGTCCTGCTCCTCTGTTTTTTCCTCTGTTTTTTTCTTTTTACTTTTTGACCTTCCATTGTACCTGTTTCTCCTTTTTTTCAGTTCCCTTTTTTGTCCTTCTTCTTTTATGTTTCATTTTAACTTAAGCAAAATAAAAGTAAATGCAACAATAACAACAACAGTCCAAAAAAAAAAAAAGAACATGCAAAATAAAATAAAAAATAAAAAATTCAAAGCATGCAACTACGGTTCATCAATTCTTGATTTTGCTTGATTCTTAGATTCCCAATTATGCTTTTTTACCCAAGAATCAAGAGTCAAATTGCACGATAGTGGTTTTGATTTTTTTTCTTTTAATTAAGAGCAAGACTAGTAATCATAACAACTTGGAACGGGACTGGCTTCCAATTTTTTCTTGAATTCATGCTCACACCTAACTAATTATGCACACAAAAAGTAATTACTATTTAAACTGGACATTTCAATCACGAGGGAGGATGGAATTTCCAGGGCAAAGTCCAGGCAGATTGGCGGCGCTGATCGTTCCTAAATTCTGTCAATCAATGCCAGTTTTTCTGATTAAGGTCGTCTCTCCAACATCCAGAGGTTCTGCTTCCTGGTGATGATGCAATTAGTACTTGTAGTTGTAATGATTGGAAGGAAGGAAGAGAGGCAGGAAGGGAGTGCACCACATCAAATTCTCCAAATCGTTCCCTTCCACACGTCTCTGTCCTTCTTCTCTGTTTTTTTTTTTTTTTTTCTTAATTTATTTTTTACCTTCCATTATACTTACGTGGAGGGTAAGACCCAACTAATATTTCCCACTGCTTTGACTCTCTCTGTCCTTCTCTCTGATGGAGACAGGACAGGAGACCGCTGCCACGTGGCCGACGCGCGTGCCTCCATCGATGCAATCTCCCGCCTCGCATTCCGCACGCACTCCGGACCACGCGCACGCGCGGGGTGGACGTAACCGGTGGCGATCTCTCTCCGAGGAGCGGAAGAACATCGCCGGCAGCCGCAGGAGGAACGGTCGCGGTCGATGACGGACGCCGGCGGCGAAGGCGGCGGGGCGGCGGCGAGGAGGCCGGAGGAGGGGGAGCGGGCGCGGATGGAGCAGGAGGTGCGGCGGGCGGTGGAGCAGGCGAAGGAGCTCCAGGACGCGGCCGCCGCGCACGTCGCCGCCGCGTCGAGCGAGGAGGGCTCGATCCGGCAGCGTACGCTCGCGCTTGACTCGTCCATCCGCCGCCTCCGGGCCTCCGTCGGCGCCCAGGCGGGCGGCGGGCTGCTGGACCCGAAGCTCGCGGAGAGGCTCGAGGAGGAGCTGCAGCGGGCCGGGTGCATCGTCGCCGACGGGGACGCGTCGTCGTTCCTTCCGGCGAAAGCTCAAGGTGCGTGATCCGGCTCGTCCCCCTTTCCTCTACCGCCGGCGGCGGCGGCGGCGGTTTCGTTGTTCCTGTCGTTTACGTGCTTGTCTGTTTTGTGGTGGTGATGGCGGGATCGCCACGGCGGACAGGCGGCTTCGTGAGGATGCTCTTGGGCCCGATCAACGTGCGCGCCTCGAGGAAAGAGGTGCAGCTGAAAGTCAAGGAGGAGTACAACAGCTACAGAGTAATGTTCCTGTTTCAGTTCCAGAACTCTGCTGTCCTTATGCGGAGCATTTGGCTTCTTGTTCTTGTTGTTTCCTGGAGATCGGGATTGGCTCCATTCGAATAATTCGTCGCTTTCGCCATTCACGATTGTTTGTTTTTTGTCTGGACTGAGTATTCTAGGTGGACACACTTGGTAAAATTAGAGAGCTTTGTATTCTTGCAGAGTTCCTGGCAATTTCGTCATAACGAGCTCATTTGGATATACTTCCTTATGTTACCTGAGCTAGCTAAGCTACTAAATGTATGAATCAGAATTTGGAAACAGGGAAATTCCATTGAGTAACTTCATCCTCTTTGCCGCAGCTTGTTTAATCAAAGTAGGTTAGACTCCACTTGACTTTCACTGAAGGATTTTTGGCCTGCAAAACTGGATAAATGTTTGGCAGGCTGATTGCATATATAGGTGTTTGCTAGATACATGTGATTATTAGCTAAATTAATTGTCCTATGGGAATGTTTCATGAAGCAACCTGAGTCCGTTCTATCTATCAGCATTCTTTGTAGTCACATGTAACAATTCTAATTGCACATTAATTAATCTTGCACCTATTTTATGTTCTGAAATAGTGGGGAGTTGCATAATTTGCGTTCACTCATTTCATAGTCTGTTTGGAACAGGATAGAACTGCTCTCCTCTTTCTCATTTTCCCATCAGCACTTCTAGTGTTGAGATCTTGGTTGTGGAATGGATGTTTTCCAGCATTTCCTGTTCAGCTGTACCAGGTACTGCTTTACATGTTTCTCAAACAGTTTGAAGGTTTGTGTATATTTGTATTAATAATGCATAACTTATCATGGGTATGTGCATGCCAGGCATGGCTGTTAGTCCTCTACACTGGTTTGGCATTGAGAGAAAACATACTAAGCATCAATGGAAGTGACATTAGGCCCTGGTGAGTGCAGAATTTTCTTGTTGCCACTAAGCTCCTCTGCAGTTCTACTTATCTTTCGACATGCATTAAGGTCCAAGGAGAATTGATTGAGTACTTTGTGAATTATGCTTTCTTCTAAGTTGAACTTTATGCGTAACTACTGGACTTTGAGTTGTTGTTGGTTTCAAAGGAAGATATTTGTGGGATGATCTTTCCAAGAGCTGGAGAGTTGTACTTTGTGGAACAATTAGAAGAGTAATAAGGCCATGACGATGGCAATAAGGAAGGCGATCTCGCTGAACTTTCTTACATAGTGAAATTTCTGCAGTCCCGCTTTAAAGGTGCCCAATATTGAATGTCAATCTTCTCAATCCTTGTTCTAGCCAAGAAGAATCTCAGGTTGAGAAGTGCTAAATTGGATGGTATTTTTAAGAAACTAAGGGCGCATTTGATAACATTTCTATTTAAAAATTGTTTTAGGGGAGGTGTTTGGTAACTACACAAAATTTCTGTTCTTGGAATAGAAAAAGAACAGAAACATATTTAATAAACTTGTATAATTTTTTTATTTCTTTAAAATTGTTCCAACGACTGGCCGACGAGGGCCGACGGTCTTGCCTAGCCACGGCGAGGCTCGCCGGCCCTTGGCGAGGCTGAGCTCGCCCAGCCACTGGCGAGGCTCGGCCTCACTAGGCCATCAGGTGAGCTCGGCCTTGCCGAATTTGGGTGAGCTCAAGCTGGCCTAGTCAAGGCGAGGCCGAGCCTCGCCGGGGGCTGGCAACGCTCCGGCGAGGTCGCCAGCCCTCAACAGCTGGTTGCCAGCCATGGCTGAGGCCGACGACTGGCCAAAGAAAAAAGAAGAAGAAAAGAAAGATAAGGAAAAAATAGGAGAGAAAAATTATTTCTTGAAAGTGTTTCGGAAACAAGAAATAAGATTTTTCTTATTTCTTGTTTCTGTTCCAAATTTGTTACCGGGAAGAAAAAAATAGATTTGGAATAAAAACGTAAACAAACGCGTTTTTATTCTTTTTTTGTTCCTTGAAACAAAAAAATAGAAATTGGGTTCATGAACACAAAAAAAGAACACAAACAAACGGGACCTAACTCACCCACCCAATAAAATAAAATAAAAGAGAAGTAGAAGAAATAAAATCATTGGTTTTCCACTTCTCTGTTTTTCATCCTTAGCAATTTTCTCCGTAGCTAACTAGAGAAACTCGAGATGACCCTTAAGATCACCGCAGAACTACGCCTAAGAAATCTATAGTAATTTATCCAGCAGAATCCATGTAGCTTACCTCAGTGCATGTAATGTGCCATCTTGTGGAGAAAGAGGTGGTCGATGTTGTGATTTATTGTTATTTGAGTAAAACCAAACGGTGATAAGAAAAGACATTCACATTTGGCTCTACCCATAATAAAATCCAAGTCACGTTTTATTCTCTGGCTGATATTTACCAATCACGATTTTCTTTTGCGGACAATTACTATAAGTGATTATGGTTAAAGCTAGCTAAGTAGCTATCATTCTGCTTGGGTGTTAGGATTTTCACTTTCGTCTTGGCAAATGAGAAAGACCCGGGACCGAGGAGGGGGGAGAGAGAGAGAGAGAGATTAACTGAGCAAGTGTTTGCATCTTCGTGTTCCATTTTGCTGAATCTTTCTTCTGAAATCTATTGGCAGTGGTACAATTTGATGATAAATGTGGAAGCATGTCTACAGTCTATCTTTTGTCTCTATTATCCTTGAGAGATACAGAGAGCATTCGAGTAAAGTTTCATCTTCAGGTGGATATATCATCACTACGGTGCAATGATCATGGCCCTTGTCAGCCTAACATGGGAGATCAAAGGACAACCAAATTGTGCTCAAAAGCAGGTCGGTTTTGCTGCAGTACCAGCAATTGATTTGCTTTGCTTTTGTGTCTGATTAGATGAATCCTGTGCAGAGAGGTGTACAACTTTTCCTTCAATGGGCTATAATGCAAGGAGTTGCTATGCTTCTCCAGAATAGATATCAACGCCAGAGACTTTACACTCGCATTGCACTGGGCAAGGTGTCATAATTCTTCTTATAGAAGAGGACTATGATTGCTGTGGTTAAATGATGTTAACATGGAATAGTTCTCGTATAGTTCTTTGTTTATTTTTTTGTTTTTGATAAGTCTTATGGGTTCTTTATGAATTTGATTGCGGACATTGCACTTTTCTTTCCTTGAGAAATAGATTGCCATTGCATAGTAATGAATAACATTTTAAAAACATAAGCACCTCTGATGGTGACTACTCTTCATCTTGTGCTTATTACAGGCTAAGAGAATGGATGTCGTCTGGGGAGAAACTGCAGGTGTGGATGGCCAATTATGGCTTCTTTGTCCTATACTTTTCATTATGCAGGTAATCCACTCGAAATATAAGTTGGTAGGTGAGTGGGCGATATTTACTGATGCTCTAAAGTTGTCAAATGCAGTGAGCACAGAATTTGAACTGAAAAAGCAGTTTCTGTATTACTAACCATTGCTCTTTGCAAGACTTTGTAATAAGAATAAAATGAGATGTATTCCCAGGTCTGTCGCCAATGTGGACTTTTTCTTTGGCGTCTAGATGCAACTGATAGGCCTGGTATCACTTCATTAAAAGGCTGGCCGACTCAAATTATGTCTAGCGAAGTCATTTGCATGTCTAACTCGAAAACCTTATGCTAAACTGATGCACGAGATTTACTTTTATAAGATATGGTGAATGGTATGGTGATTCGCTGAGCTAAGATGTGTCTGCCATTCTTGACTTTTAGGGTTTCGAGGCATATGTGGGGTTCCTGCTGCTCCGAACTGCATTGGTTGGGGTAGTTTCTGAATGGCAGGTAACATGCGTTTTATCACTGTCCCGCGTGTCAACAGTCATCCACTTGTTTGTGTTTGCTAATGGACAATTGAAAATGAGCTTGGCAGGTGATATTCTGTGGGATCCTGCTGGTTTTGATGGCCGTCGGGAACTTCGCGTACACAGTACAGACTCTGATGGCTAAGTCGAGGTTCAAGGCAAAGATGAAGAGTGAACGAAGAGCAAGCAGGAGCTAGATTAGGCGCCTTGAGCTAGTATGATGATCTTTACGAAACTCCCTGATCGTCTTTTCGCATTCTCTTCCCCCCCTCATGTTTTCGTTTCTGATGTTTACCTGAATCTTCCTCTAAATAATAATAGAGGCTCTCTCTTGACCAAATGATTCAGTTCATCTTTTTCCTTGTTTAGGACACGCTAGGCTAACCTCAGATGTCAACAGCCACAATGGCAAAAGAACGAATCATATCCTTCGTCAGACCGTATGTCAACGAGTCGAAAGTCCCTCTTTTAAGGACAGACTGAATCATTACACCTCATCATAACCTCCCACTGCATTCGTCACGCAATTCAAATTACACCTCTTCTTCGGGTCGAAAGAAGAGCGTCACGCCTGCAGCTCGGAGATGCGCTCCCTCGGACATCTACATCTTCTGCTAACCCTCAGGTCGGCACTAGAGGCCCCAATTTTTGCAAAGGCTCTTGACAGTCCAAATGGCGTGGCGTGGTTAGAATAGGAAAGTTCATAGGCTGGCAGGAAATGATCGCTTATTCCCTGGCATGAAGCTAGAAAAGTTTGCAACACCTACACAAGTATCTATATCAGAGACGTCAATCAGTAAACAAAAAGACCATAAAAAGAGAACAAAGAGCTTCTCTCCATACACGACCTTCACAATATACCAGGGTCGGAGGGAGGAACCAGGCGAGAAACAAAAAATTAGATCACTGTTATTATGTTCCAATGGGAAAAAGGTACGAAGCAGAGCATTGTGCTGTAAGGCCATCATAGGCTTGGTTTAACTTGATGTACAGCTCTTAACTCAGTCACACTTGGGTGGACGAAGGAGATTACCACCTGGTTCAGGACCAGCAAAAGCAAACACAAACAGCTACATCTAGCAGGACAGATCTAGGGCGAATGCCGCAATAACTGGTTCTAGTCAACTCCTTACACAATAACCAAAATTAGAGGACCAAGAAGGGCCAGCAACATATAATCAATGAAAGAGGGTCAATAAGCAACAACTCTTCTGCAATGTAAAAATACATGCATCCCGAGGAATCTTATGATGACAACAAGAAGTTGAAAAAAAACTGCACATTCATCAATAAGCATGATTTGAACTGTTTAGCATGGATCAGCTTACATTATACAGCAGTAGTAAGTCCTGAATCTTCCAATGCTTCTATAATATACCGATATTCAGTCACAAGTGCTCGACAAGATATAGCATCTAATCACTTTTTCCACTTAAGGCACCCACAGCTAACACCCCCAAACCAGAGGAAAAAAAGAATAAAAGAAAGAAGGAAACGACACTATCTAGTATTTGCCTCAATTGGTCAGAGTGCATTTATCCTGCATCAGTATTTCTTGCAATCTAAATTCAACCGAAAAATAATCACCAGATAACAAATCAATATTTCTCAAAAGTATCAACCTCTGGGAAAAGCAATGAAGGGAGTACTTTAGCCTCTAGCTACTCCAAATTCTCAGCAAAACTACTTTCTGATTTCTTTTGTAACATCACCATCTAGCTCAAAAGTACCTCATTGGTCAAACTAACGTTAGTAAATGGAACTGCCTATATATAACCAGCAAAATTTGGTCCTATTTACTTTGCGTACTTCCTACATTTGTCAAATGGAAAAAACAGGGTCAAATATCCAAGAAATTCTCATTGCAGCTTTCTAGCCAGTTTGCATCTGGCTTTCTAGAATTATTTCCCAGCCATTGGACCATCACGAAAAAGGAAAACATTCCTTGTCTATGTATATGCTTTCAAGGCCACAAAAATTCTGTTGAGGCACAAACACCAGTAAGAAAGAAGATGGACAATGTATTTCTCCAAGCACCTTTATACTAAAAAATGACTGTTAACAACAAAGAATCTCAGAAATATATATACCTGGAAGCTAACATTGCTAATTTTGGCATTCTATCTATCATACCAACAGTGATTTCAATTTCAAAATGCTAAATCTTCATTCATCATCATAAAACCTTCTTAGCAAAATGAAGGCAAATAATGTAATCTGGAGATAAGTGTTCACACAACCATCTTCAACTCAATCAACCTAACTGCATAGAACAAATGGGCCTCCTACATGGACTGCACCTTGCATAATCAGTTAATCAACAGACCAGTAAGTCAGTAATTGTTAATCCATGAAAAGTCAGAGGCAGTTGAATCTCTGGAAGGTCATTATAGGATCTGGCTTCTCTACTCAATTCTTCAACTCGACAAGAGATTCCTGGACTGAGCACCACCATAGACGAGTCACACAGTATCAAATGACGGAATGAAAAGCTCCACTCTCACATTGGCCCACAGTTAAACTGAGAGTGTCACCCATAATTTGGTCTGTCTGGCAACATAATCGACGCGGTACCTGTCCAGGAATGTTTCAGAATGCAACATTAGCAGCAAAATACAAACAAGGAACCACCGAATTTCCACCAGTACTTTAAGAAGGGAAAAGGAAAACACACCAGATGCCAATTCTTTTCCGGTGGATAACTTGTGACCTTGATAAGCTGCACATTACGCAGGGGGGGTGACCGCAGAAAGCAGAACACTCTCCTTTTAAGATCATTTATTCCTCTTTCCTGCGTATACGTGCCCACCACAGCATCCCCTCTTCTTTCTACATCTTTCAAATGAAACAGAATCGGTTTTTTGCAGAGGGACCTTAACGAGACCCTGGTATCCAAGTCAAACTCACTACTGTGACTAATCCTATTCCAGGCGACGTAAGTCTGCTCCGACCGCTCCAATTCACGGGGATACACGATGTTTGGGAACACTTGAACAGCGTAACCCAGCGACACCGAAAATGTGAGATGATGTGCCTGGTCATAACAGATCGATCGCTGCAAAAAGCTCCTAGGTTCTAACTTCATAGCCTTCGTAAATAGCTTCAAGCTCTCCAAAGAGCTCAACCCTGGATAGAATGGATCCACAGCTTCCAAATGGTGAATTGAGACAAAGGGCGCAATTGGATGAGATGACAGAAGACCGTGCGCATTACCATGGATATCCCACTGCCAGAACATCAAACATTACTCTATGTCGGCTAGATTTCAAGTGAATTCAAACTCCATCACATGAAACAACTAAATTATCCTCCTTTACACGAATTGAGTGAAGTAAAAAACCTGGTGGAAGCCGCTTTCCCTCGTCAGGGGAACGCCGATTTCGGAAATGCAAGCGTGAAGCCTATCATCACTACCATACAGCTTGGGGTACCTCTCCAGACATTCATCCTGAATTTTCGACAATGCCTCAGCCAATGCGTAGCTAATCGCAATCCCGCCGCCGCCATACGCCATATTGTGGCTAAAGTAAGTGTTCGCCGAGTGACTCTCCGAGGGAGTGCCGATGTAAACCATCTCAGACCAATCATACTTGCTGAGAACAGCCACGAGGTTATCGACATTGAAGATGGTGTCGTCGTCTCCCAGGACAAACCACCGCACGTCCGGCAAGCCGAGGCGGAAGCTCTCCCCCACGACACGGGCGATCCGGAGGCCGGAGGGGTGGCCGGTAGGGTTCGTGTAGCGGAAGCGAGAGATGTCCTCCGACACCATGATCGGAGGCAGCGAATCGTCGTCGTGCGGCACCTGCTCGTCCAGCCACACGTGGCCGCGCATTTCCTCGGGTCGCCACCAGAGCCTCACGTACTCCTTCCGGCGCGTCCACAACTGCGACGATCCAGCGATCCCGAAGAGTATGTGGTGCAGCATTAACTCCTCCGCGATCGGCCTCGCTCCCGAGAGGCTGCCGTTGCGGGACGCCGGAGGAGGCGGCGGCGGCGAAGGAGGCGAAGGAGGCGCCGGGGGCGGCGGGGACGGGGAAGACGGGGCGGGGTGACGGCGATCGGGGGCGTAATAGCTCCGCAACGAGACGGAGCGGGGCTGCCCTCAAAATGCGTCAGCCGGTGCCAGCATCGGGCGGTGGTCCCGGAGAACACGAGCGCGAGCCACGCGGCGGTGGAGATCACGAGCGCGGCCACCGCGACCGCCGCGGTCCCGATGCCGCCGCCGCCACCCTGGCGCCACCGGCGGCCCCGCGCGGCCGGGCGGCGCGGCACCCGGGGCGGTGGTCCTGGGGAGACAACGACGGCGACGGCGACGGCGACGGCGGCGGGGAGTCTGCAACTTCTTCGTCGGCATCGCCGCCAACGCTCATCTCCGGGTGGGAAGGGGTGGGGTAGCGAGGGAGCGCGGGCGACGGTCCCGCCGGGCGAGGGGGCGCCGCCGCCGCTGCCGCCGTCACCGCCGGAGACGGAGGAGGAGGTTCGAGGAGAGAGAGAGAGGGGGGTTAAGCGCGAGAATCGCGCTCGCTTCTTCTCGTTTTCTTGAAAAAGAGGGAATGCGGTTTAGCGCCGGTTTTAACACAGCCCCGCTTCCGCTTCGGGTGGCGTCGTTCGGACGTCGGAGCCCGTCGCCGCCGCCGCCGCCGCGGCCGCCGCCGGGAGACGGGGTTCGAACCGGGGAGCCGCCGCCGCCGCTGCCGCCGCCGCCGCGTGTCCGGCGGGTCGAGCGAGAGAGCCGGGCTCGCGCGTGTTCGGTCCTACGTGAGCTCGCTCCAGTCCGGCCGTCAGATTATGTGGGACCGGGTAGGGTTTAACGTCTGGTCCGGTCTCTTTCATCGGTTTCGAAAAGCGCATAAGTCACATGAAATCGTGTGTAATTCTTTCTCGGACTTCTTTTTTTCCCTTTTTTTTTTTAATGGAATTTGATTGATGGTGGGGGCAAAAGTGGAAAAGAATATTTAAAAAATATGCATGTGCAAAGGAAGGTCGAATTCGACTTTAACGGATGCATTTTGGTCGGGCGTGCAACCGCAACCAACCGAACAAAAAGACGGAATAAGGGATATGATTAATAATTAAGTTAAAAACATTTCCCTCCAACAATGGAGATAGGAAAGTTAAGCACTTTCGTAAGTGGACGGGTACGATGATCTTTTCGTTTCTTTATTCTTTTTAATTCTCGAAAATAGATTTGAAATTGAAATCAATTTAATTATGCAATTTCATATCCTATTACTCTAGAAATAGATTAGGGGTAGAAATCAAAAATAAAATTCTTTTACTTTTCTATTTTTGGAACAAAAATGAAAAATAAAAATTCTTCTTATCACTTACTTTCATCGATCATCGCCGGTTACTATCCACTATTATCAATCGCTTGTTGCTGCTCACTACTCATCTCCATCATCCGCTGGCCACCATTTTATAGAGACAAATTTTATATCGTTATCAGATGAATTTCCAAGAAAATAAATTTATATCGTTTTCAAATACTTATTTTTATTCAGAAATTTGTTCGATAAATAAAAATAGAATATATTTCTGACAATGAATTAATTTTTAAAATGAAATAATTATCATCCGTGCCTTAGATTTCAAATTTCTTGGCAAGGCGTCCTATTTGCTCCACTTTTATCATTGGGCTTCCCAATGGCATCTCCCATGGCCCAGCCCAAAAAGAGGAACATCTCTTGCTGAGCATTTCCGTAATGGAAAAAGATGGTTCCAGCACGTTTGGCTCCTCCCCTCTTCATGAGGTGTTTAGAGATACCTTGAAATGGTCATCTTCTTAGGTAATTGATCTCGCGATCGCATTTTTTCTTTTCCCTGTAAAAATCCCGATCTTAATTGATCCACGAGACTCTTGAAATATTGAATGTGCCTCGACTTTTTACCATGCACCACGAAGCTTCCTCGCGGTACAGAAAAGGAGTTACGTTGCAAATATCATTTGATCATGACAAGTTTGTCTAAACATCGAGCGCCAATCTCCTTTGAACTCAGTTCCCGAATTCAAGTTTTTGCACCCTGCGCCTTCTCTTAAAGTCACTCCAAAAGTACTAAATAGCCCCCGATTACCTCATCGTTAGTCGTTGCAGAATAGCCCCCATTACAAAACGAACCGCACCCCTCGAATCTCTACAGGTACCGACCAGACCTTTTGGATCCGGTAGCAATTCGGGCAATCGGTAGCCAACCCGAACCGTGTACCGCTAATCTCACTGGGCCTCGAATCTTGGCTACAGAGAGCCTTTCAAGTTCATTTGCATGACCATTCTGTATGGGCCCTTAAATTTCAGAATGAAAAGCGTTGTCCCAATTTTCATGTGATGATCAATGTTTTGCAAATCATACCAACGTTGACGGCCATCAGAGCAGAATCGACTGTTGTGCGGTCCAACCGGTAGAACCGGTCCAACCCGCCGTTTTAAATTGAGGCGAGTTAATTTCATATGTACAATGTGCATAAGGTACAGGTGGGTGGCTCATTATCAGGTGTGGAATCTTAATGTGTATCGGCAAGGCTCAAGTTCGAGTCGTGCGGCCTGAAACTCTGTAAAATTATGGGATATGTGCAACACAAGTCCTAAAACTTACAGGAAAAGTGCAATTGAGTCCTAAAACTTACAAAAAGTGCAATCAAGTCCTAAAACTTGTCAAATTGGTTCAATTCAGTCCTAAAGTTAACACCATTAGATTTTTTAACGGAAAATGCGACGTCATATTTTAAATAAATTTTTATTTGCCACGTGGCTTTTTTAAATTATTTTTATTCAAAATTATTAAAAATTAGATTTAAAAACTAAAAATGAAAAACTAAAATTCATTTAAAAAACAGAATTGTTAAAAAAAAAAAAAATGGCACCGGGTGGGCATTTCGCATGACCACCACCCGTCGCTTTGCCCCAGGGTCGCCCGAGCGAGGCCTCGCCAGCCCAGGCGAGGCCTTGCCTGACCACCTCCACCAGGTCGGGCGAGATCTGGACAGCGTTGGGGAGATCTGGGCACGCCGTGCCCCGACGCTGTCCAGATCTGAGCGTCGCCGTCACTCACCGGACTGCTGCCGAGCCGTGCCGCCGTAGCCTCGGCCGTGCCGTTCCCCGACATCCTACCGCCGACCCCCGACGCCATCGCTATACTTGGGACTACCATCGTCGCCCAGCCTTCACCAACGACTCCACCCGATCCTGCGTCGGGGACGCCTAGATCTGGGGCGAGCATCGCCGACCCCAGGCGAGGGTCGGCGAGGTCGGCCTCGCCGGGGCGGGCAATGGTCGCCGGCCCCCGTGAGGGCCGGCGAGGCCTCCCGCAGGGAGGGCGATGGTCGCCGGGGCCCCCGAGGCCGGCGCGCCCGGATCTGGGCGTTTGGGCGTCGTCGCCCGACCTAGCGGGGGGCGCCCCGACCCTCGCCGGGGCGGTGAGGCCTTGCCGGGTGAGGGCCGGCCACCCCGCCTAGGGCCGGCGACCGTTGCCGGCCCACTCCGGCGACCGTCGCCGGCCACTCCGGCGACCGTCGCCGGCCACTCCGACGATGGGCGGCGGCGGAAGCACCCTCTGTGCTCTTTTTTTTTTTTTTTTTTTTGCACAAGTTTTCTTTTTTAAATAAATTTAGCTTTTCCTTTTTTGTAAATCTAATTTAAACAAGAATAAAAATATGATAAAAGCCATGTGTATAATAAAAATAATTTAAAATGCCACGTCGGCATTTTCCGTTAGTAAATGTGACGGCGTTAACTTTAGGGACCGAATTGAACCAATTTGACAAGTTTTAGGACTTGATTGCACTTTTTGTAAGTTTTAGGACTCAATTGCACTTTTCTTGTAAGTTTTAGGACTTGTATTGCATATATCCCTAAAATTATCTTCAAAACGGCGTACTGACTGAGCTTATATAAATAAATTAGCAAGAAAAATCACATAAAGGTAATCGTCCCTTGGCACGATTGCCAAACTGACTTCCGTCCCCCACGCACAAATTCGAAACTCCCCATTCACTCGTCCTCTTCTTTTAACTTTTTACAAAGTTAAAGATTTGATTTTTTTTTTTGGTCAAAAATGATTTGGTTTTAACGGAAACACTATTAGGGTTCGGTTGGATTTGGATGGAAAAATAAAACGGATTGTAGTAAAATGGTCGGGGAAAAATATAAAACTGAACCCAACTAATCAAAAAAGGTTTGAATTTGAACCGTATCGAACTAATCGCGCGGTAATAAAAAGAATTCATGAAAATCAGGAAGAAAGCAACGCGATCTCTCCTTTTTCTCCTTGTCTGCTCGCCTCCTTTCCCCCTTTTTTGACTTCTTTTTCGATCTTCCCTGCTTTATTTTTCATACTTACTCCTATCTCTCTGCTACTATAAAAATATAAATTATAATTAAAACACAAAAAATTAAATTGGTTTGGAAGGAGAACCATACCGGACCGCCAATATTCAATCCGATTCGATTTATGAATCGACTTTTTAAAATTGCCTCTTCAAATAAAAATGGATATTAGATTTCAAAATGATTTGGCGGCTTGGATCGAATTATGTTCAAGCTTTGAATAGTATGATTGGTCTATGTTGGTCCAAGTTCTCGATTGGTTTCAACCGCCATCAACAAAGAGTTTCAAACCGGAACAAAAGTGTTAACCTATTAAATTTGTACCAATTTAGTCCAAATTTTTTGACCTAGTATCAATTCAGTTAATATTGCTACTTTTTGTTGAACATTGATGATGTGGACATTGAATGAGTTATATGATATCCGTCGGGTGTTGAATACGATAATTTTTAAATAATATTTTAGTACGCTTTTTTTTTTTTTTTTTTCATTTTTAATATATTTCAATTTTTTTTCTTTATTCCCTTTTTCTTCCTTTTGTCAGGGACCGATCACTAGGCGGGCTGACCTTGCCTGAGCAGGTGTCGCCGTCGCCACCATAGACGAGGTCCGATCGAGCTAGGACAAGCTCCGGCAACGGCTCTCTTGCCTAGGCCAAGACGGCCTCGCCAGGTTTGAACTAGATCGTTCAAAATTAGAAAGCACCAGAAACGTGATCGATTGCCAATGGCGAAAGTTTCCCCAACCCGAGCGAGCGGTGCAAAAGAGAAATCCCCCGTTTTCCAAGTTGATAAACGCCGCTCACGTTTTCGTCAGATTATAGCTTTGAAGTTTGAACAGAAGTAGAAAAGTGAGCAACCTTGCTTTGACCGACCGACCGACAATTTCGTTAGCGAGAATTAATTATCGACTAAAATCCTTTTTTTTCTTTAATGTCCTAACCACTTCCGATTTGTTTTCTACTCGCCCGAAATTTTTTATTATTGGCTTCCTCCCCATGTTCGTAGACTCTGAGATTTCTCGTCTAGCGTCGACCAACCAGTGTGTCCACATGCGTGTACGTTCCTGCCGACAAACCCCACACCCTCCGAAATTTCATATAGAGATTCGATTTAATTTATCCTCTCGATATAGGCTGGTGATGGAAATGGCCCGCCTATCCACTAATTGCAAATTTCGAATGCTTTATATCGCATTAGGTCACTAGAATTTATGCTAATTGCCCCCTAGGGAGCTATGGGCATCGAGGATGAGAAAGGGTCCTAATCACGAGGGGATAATAGTACAAATCACAAATATATTTCAATTTTGATTCATATGTCATGTAACGTTTAATTTGTGCAATAAAATTGTTAAATGTTGGCTAAATGCACAGTATTGTCTCTAGACCTATAATTTATTCAATTTATCTCGTGAACCATTACTAAATATTTAATGTGTTTCTCTTACCGTATAAAAATATTAAAAAGTTCAAAGATTATATTAAATAAATTAAAAATTAGATGATGTTGCTTATTTGATTAAAGTTTTATCATCATTAGTGTCGTTTTCCTTAATCATGGAATAGGTACAAAGTTTCATTCATGTGTGCGAATCAGTGCACACAATCACACTTTAATTTAAAGAAAGCCGAGTCAAAATGTGCCCTAACAACCCCATGAAGACTCCCTCCGATCCGAATCAAGAAGCTTTAAGGACACCCCCTTCCGACTCTCATCCCGCCCTGTCCGATTCCGCCCTTCCGCTGCTCCCGCTTCCGTTCATGCATGCCACCCACCGCAGGAGACGAGGGGCCCCCAAGAAAACCTAAAGAAAAAGACAAGAATCCTGGCAAAAACAAAGCGTCCGTGGCGCGTGCTTGTTTCGTCAGAGGATTTCAGTAACAGTGCGTCCGTCCGTCCCTCGATCTTCCTTGTCTCTTGGCCAGCACGCACTCCTCGTCCTCGTTTGGCCCCGTCTCTCTTTCTCTCTCTCGCTCGCAAGCCTTCTTCGCTCCTTTTCCTTGAGCCGCACCAAACCACTGCCGCGAGCCCCACCGGTAGCTAGCCACCCATAAAGTATACTCCATAATTCACCGACTCTTCCCCTGTTAAAAAGCGACACCAACCCCACGAAGGGACTTGACTCGATCTGGAACGCGGATCTGCGGCCATGGGTATCGTGAAGTTCCTACGCTCCAAGCTGCTGAACAGGCGCCGAGCCGCCGTCCACGTCGACGGCGGGGAGAGTTGCTCGGGATGGTGCGGCGACGCGGCGGCGGAGGCGGCGGGGGCGGCTGTGAAGAGGTTGGAGTGGGGAGAGATCGAGAGGATCACGGGGTGCTTCTCGGAGGTGGTTGGAGAAGGCGGGTTCAGCACCGTGTACATGGGGCGTCTGCCCGTCTGCGGAGGAGGCTCCGCCGCCGCCGCCGCCGCTGTCAAAGTCCACTGCGGCGGTGGAGAGCGGCTCAGCCTGGCCTTCAAGCAGGAGCTGGACGTGCTGCTTCGGCTCAAGCACGAGAACATCGTCAGGCTCCTCGGCTATTGCGATGATGCAGGTTGGCACGTCGCTCCTTTATGCACCTAGTTTATATTTAAATACCAAAATATGAATATACTTGTCCAGCTTATTTACTTTGAGTTAGTGAAATTTGACTCGGAAGAAAATCATTTCCATGAATATCGTCGAGCTTTGACAATTTTGCATTTCAATTTCTGCTATATTTTACCATTTTGTAAGTAAATGTTGACTGCATATACCCATATAGTAATCCTACTACCATTACCAGAAATGATTTTTCAGTACTATTCAATAAATATCATTTCATCTAAAAATATTATAAGAACATTTTTATATGTAATTAATTTATGTTTCATCTCGTCTCACGAAGATCAAGGCGCGCTTATATTCGAATATGTCTCTGGCGGAAGCCTCTATGAGCGCCTCCACGGCCGCAGCGGCAATAAACGCTCGACTCTCCCGTGGAAGAGCCGCATGAAGATCGCCTTCCAGCTTGCGCAAGCTATCGAATATCTCCATGAAAGATGCATCGTCCACGTCATCCATGGCGACATCAAATCCTCCAATGTTGTACTGGACGGCGACTCCAACTGCAAGCTCTGCGACTTTGGATCCGCGAAAATGGGCTTCTCCTCTATGATACCGCCACCCTCGTCATCGCCTTCATCATCTCCTTATGTTAGGAGAAAGAATATAATCATGGGTTCTCCGGGCTACACCGATCCGGCATACTTGAGGACCGGGATAGCCTCGAAGAAGAACGACATCTATAGCTTTGGCGTCTTGGTCCTCGAGCTCGTGACTGGTTTGGAGGCGTTTCGCGTGGACAAGGGACTGGTCTTGGCCTCGATGGCAGCTCATATGGCTAAGGACGTCGATCGTATGGATGTTAGTGAGGTGACGAACATGGTGGATCCAAGATTGAGAGGCGATTTCAACGTGGAAGAGGCGAGGGCTCTGATTGGACTAGTGAGGTCGTGTTTCGACGAGTCGACCCTGGTTAGGCCGACAGCGAGCTGCATGGTCAAGATGATGAAAGAGAAGGTTTCTTCAATTTCGTTCACGAACTCGAACTCGAACTCGAGGCATAAACTTTGTAAAGATCTGTAGCCAAATATGAACTATGTTTGTATGGAGATCTACATGTACAATGTGTGGATTTTCTAATGATCTGTGGCCAATATTGTACTATGTTTATGTGAAGACCTACATGTGCATGGTTTGAAATCAAATCGAATTGAATTAATCATGAGCGTAAAGAATCCATCAAAATCAGGAAGAAAGCAACGTAATTCTTCACCCTCTCTTTCTTCCTTCTTTTCCTTGTGCGCTCACCTTTTTTCCCCTTTTTGACTTATTTTTCAATCTCCTTTGTTTCTTTTTAAAAAAGTTAATATTATGAAAAACCTTAAATTGAGACACCCATAATAAATTTACTAAAATTTAATTTTTTTGATCACAAAAAACTAAAATTGGTACTTTAGTTATAAATTTACCGTTCATTAATTTCTATTAAATTTTACCATCAAATTACTGAGTTAGATTATAAGTGACAAGTGTACTAAGTTAGAATTTTACCATTCATTTGTTACAGATGTACCGATTTGATTTTTTTGTGGTAAAAAAATTAATTTGGAGTAAATTTGTCATAAGTATACCAATTTAAGGTTTTTTGTAATTAAAAAATTAGTTTGGGATAAATTTGTCATATGTATACCAGTTTAGGATTTTTTGTAGTTAAAAAATTAGTTTAGAATAAATTTATCATAAATGTATCAATTTGGAGTATTTTGTAATATTGAACCAAAAAAAAAAAAAAAAAACTCCCTCGTTTAATTTTTTTCACCTACTTCTACCTTTCTCCTACTATAAAAATCGAAACTATTATTATAAAATAAAAAAAGGGTACTTTGGTTGGGCGACTTGGTTTGGTTTGGCAAAAAATAGTAAAATCGAACCAAATTGCTTAATTTCAATCCAATTCGATTTGTGAACTAGTTTTCTAAAATTAACTCTTCAAACCAAACCAAATTTTAAATTTCAGTTCAGTTTGTTAGTTTAGATTGAATTATATTTGACCTAAAAGATACAATCGGATGGTTTACAAGACTTAAAATACTTAATTTTTATATACGCAAAGGAAGCTACCGCAATTGCAATAGATAAATGAGGGAGCCATAAGACTTAGTGAAGAATTAGATTTTAGGAAATAAGATTTTATTCCTTTTTTCAGTACATAATTGCATTGCAAATACTATGAATATAAAAGATTCTAAGAGATAAAATACAAAAAGTAACAGAATAACAAATATTCCCTAAATATTTCCCGAATATTTTCTTCCCTTAACATCCCCTCACAAGCTAATGGTGAGGGTGAACCATTAGCTCGGACCACAATTGAAGGAATCGGCAAGTAGGCAAGCCTTAAGGAGCCGGCAAGTGGGCAAGCCTTTAGTGAAGATATTGATAGTTTCTTCTTTAAGAGAAATGTAGTAGACTACCAATTGTTTCCGAGTAATGCATTCCCAAATGAAATGGTAATCAATTTCCACATGTTTTGTTTGAGCACGAAAGATCGGATTGGCGGATAAGTAGATGGCAGATAAGTTATCGCACCAAAGAGTGGCGACTCGGGTAGTTGTACATGAAGATCTCGAAGAAGATATTCAAGCCACATTACTCTGCCATTGTATCCGCAAGACACTTGTATTTTGCTTTGGTGCCAGAATAAGTCATAGTTCATTGTTTGCGAGATTACCAAGAGATGAGATTTGGTTGGCGATAGACATAGAACCCACTAATAAAGCGACGGTTTGTCCGGTTGCTCCCCTAATTGGTGTTAGAAAAATGCATGGAGTTGAGTGGCTGCTGCTTGAGTAAAATGAAGACCATGCGAGACTGTAGGGATAAGTATACTAAAAGTGCCAAAAGTTATGTATGGCGTTCACTTTAGTACTAAGAGTTGTTGCCAGCTCATTTAAGTGCTAAATTGGAGAAAAGATGATCACTTAAGTATCAATGGCGAGAAATCCCAACCAAAATGATTACATGGCATTTATAATTAAAATTGTAATATGACTTGACAAATTTTTTAAAAACTCTAGTTCACATGGCATTTCCACATGGTATGGTTGATAGTAAAATGATTGCTTTTTAACAATAATTGGTAATGAAGTGATCACTTTAAACAAAATTTGGCACTTAAATGATCATATTTTACAACTTTTTGATGATATCGTTTAGGAGTTATCTGCTATGGCTGAGAAATTAATAAAATATAGTCATATTAAATTTCTAGCAACTCAGATCGAAATTACACTTAAGTGATCATTTTTTTTTTTTTTTACAAAGAAAGTGGCACTTAAGTGTTCCAAAAAAGACTTTGGGCACTAAAGTGAGTGTTGTACACAATTTTTGACACTTCTAGTGTACTTATCCCCTAGGCCGTATCAGCTAAGTAACGTAGATTGCGTTTCATGGCCTGCCAATCGACCATAGTGGGGGCATGAAGATGTTGACAAGCTGGATTCACAACGTATGCAATATCAGGTCGCTTAAGAGTGAGATATGGAAGTGCTCCCACAATGCTTCGAAACTAAAATGGGTGCAAGTGGCTCATAAGAAGCAACCGTGTTTGGTTCCATGGAATTAGTAGGAGTAGCAATAGGTTTGGTAGATTGTATATTAGTATTTTCGGTATTTTTCTCACAAATTGACCCTGGTGAAAATGCAACCCATCGTTGGTATGAGGCACTTCAACCCCCCAAAAATATTGAATGTCCCTTAAATCCTTGATAGCAAATTTTGACAGAAGGGATTGCATGAGATCATGTAATGGAGCATTTGGGGGATTGATTAAATTAATGTCGTCAATGTACACCAATAAGTAAAAGGTGAAATCAGCCGTGTGCTTAAAAAAACAAGGTGGTGTCATCCCTAGATATGACAAATCCCAAGTCGCACAAGCGGGTGTACCAAGCGTGAGGCGCTTGTTTAAGACCATATATCGAGCGTCGAAGGCGACAAATATAGTTGGGCTTACTCACATCAACAAAACCTCACTGTGAAGTCATATAAATTTCCTCCTCAAGTAATATGTATAGGAATGCATTAGAGACATCCAATTGTTGAATGAACAAATGTTGAGAATATGCCAAAGATAAGACTATGTGTATGGTAATGGGTTTGGCCAGTAGACTAAACGTCTTGGTGTAATTGATACCCTCTTGTTGATGAAAACCCTTGGCGACCAATCTTGCTTCATATCATTCAATAGTTTCGTCAGAGTTGAGTTTAATCTTATACACCTATTTACATTTGATAGGTCAAGCATGAGCGAGAAGTAGGACAAGATCCCATGTGCCATTCTCCAATAGTGCTTTGTATTCAAATTGCATTGCGAGCTATCATTTCTCATCCCTTGCAGCCTTGGAAAAACAAGTGAGTTCTTTAGGAATACTGGATTGAACCACAAGAGCCAAGGTGTGATTTCTTCTAAAAGTTGGACGAGCAATGGTCCCATCTCGAAGACGGGTTGTCATAGGATGTGAAACTGATGCTGTTATTGTTGTAGGAGTTTCTTGTGGCACCTCAACAGCTTCAATTGTAGTTTCGGTGGTGTCAACAAGCGGAACATCTAGATTTGGTGGAGAAACCCATGGAGACTCGAGTGGTTCAGCTGGTGTCGAGGATGATAGGGGCAAATTAGTAGGCAAAAATAGTTCCACAAGTGTTGGTGTTAAAGCATTTTGAGAGGAGTCTGGCATGGCAGCAGGAAGATAGGTGGCCTCATCAAAAGTGGCATCCGCAACAGCATAAAAGTGCTTATACTCGAGGCAATAGTAGCGATATCATTTATATCCCAAAGGACAGCCCATAAAGATGCAAACCTTGGATCTTGGTGCGAACCTATGGGGTGAGTAAAGGCAAAGAAATGGATGCACTGCACAACCAAAAACACGTAAATGTGTAATATCAGGTTTTGTGTTAAATAAAGTCTCCCAAGGTGAAATATTGGTGTTGGCGTGTAGTTAATCAAGTAAACCATAGTTTCAAAAGGAAACTCCCAAAACACTGGTGGAACATAACCTTGATGAAGAAGAGTCAATCTAGTTTTCACTCTATGTTGATGTTTTCGTTCTATAGTCTCGTTTTGATAGGGTGCATAAGGACAAGAAACTTGTCATTCTCTCTAATATATTGGACAAATTCAATGGATGTGACAAATTCAGATGCTTTGTCGCAATGCATAGACTTAATTTTGCAGTTAAGTTGATTTTCAACAAGTTTGTGAAAAGCTTTAAAAATGGAACAAAATTGACTGTGAGATAAGAATGAATGGAATCAAGTAAAATCGTCGATAAAATAAATATATCATTTATTGCTGTTGAATGAAATAATAGGAGAGGGATCCCAAATATCAAAGTGAATCAATTTTAAAGGTTGTTTTGACCTAGATAAAGTAGGATAATGACTATGATGGTGGTTTTTATTCATAACACACGTCTTGCAGACTAAAGATAAAGAATGACTAAAACTAATGTTGGATGAATTGAGAAGATGCACAAGCCAGTTGGTGGTGGCATGTCCCAAGCGGTTATGCCACAAAGCGAGAGAAGCAACTGACGCAGGAGGTGGCCAGACGGAAGGGCGATGCAGTAAAGCCCATTGTCATGCACGTAGTGGAGGATTTCCTAACCATTTTTAGTAGACGTGACAATAAATGAGTTTGAATCAAATTGGAAAACACATTAGTTATCAAGCACAAACTGAGACATGAGAGTAAGTTTTTAGTGATTTCAAGTATGATTAAAATTTGACAAAGTATAAAGGATAGAAAAGAGGAGACAAGTGTACCTATGTGGGTGACCGGTAAAGAGATGTTGTCAACCACAACAAGTTGATTTTTGACCTGAAAATGGAGTGACACTTGTAAGTCCCACAGTATTGTCCATAATGTGATGCATAGCACTTGAATCAACAAACCATGCTGAATATGTGAGAGCAGATGGCGGACTTGATGACACTATGGCAGTGAATTCGGACTCGTCAAGTGGGCTTGTGCGGGCTGGACTGATTCAACAAAGTGGTAGCATGTATTGGTCCGATGGCCTTGCTTGCTACAAAGCTGACATAATGGGCCTCCTTTGTTGCGGCATTTCCTGCGATTTCTAGTTCCATAATGTCAGCCCCGGCCATTGGATATTCCAGAAAAATTCCCAGATTGATTAAAATCTACATGGAACTTGTTGGACTCGTGACAAGTTAGTTGAAAAAGAGGCAGTCCTTGGTTGGTGTGAAAAGCCATCGATGGGGGCTAATTATTTGTTATCGATACTTGCTCTAGCCTTCCCTCGTGATTAAGAATTAAGGCATGAAGTTGGTCCTTTGTCAAGGACCCGATTTGAGTTAAAACGGAAATTGCAGTGTTGAGACCTTAAAATTCAGCACCCAAACCACGAACCAATTGAGTATGAAATTCATTAATAGATAAAGGCTCACTAATAGTAGTTAACTAGTCTATGAGGCTGTTGGCTTCTTGTCAGAATTCTATGATGGATCGATAACCTTTTGAGAGTGATTTAAGCTAGAGCCATAAAGCAGACGTGTGAGCAGTTGATTGAGCAACCTATGAGTTCGCAAGATACTTCCAAACACTTGCTGCGGATGTGTGACTCATCAATTGAGCAACTATTTGAGCAGTTGACGAATGGAGGATCTAAGCCAAGGCAATGGACTCTTGAAATTTCTAATTTTCAAACGTTGGAATGATCATCTGCATAATAGCCTCTCTTGGTGCAGTCTCCTTGACCCTCCAACAAAGGTTCGGTACCATCCATAATGGACAGCAAGCATGCAGTGCATCAATACGGCAAGATCTGTGCTTTCTAGATCGGAAAGTTTGTCTTGGTTAGCTTGTCCCCAATACTTGGTGGTGACATGAGAGTGGGCTTACTCGAGACGGTTGATGATAACGTTAATGGTGGTGTTGATGCAAATGAAGAAGATAATGTTTTCTTCAAACGTGGATCAGTGAGCCTTTTGCCAAAGATGCTTTCATACCAACTTAAAATACTTATGCTACGTTTGGTCGTTCGAATTTCTAATCGGGATAAGACTGGATAGGATAGTATATGAAATTCTAGGATTTTTTTATATCCTGTCTATTATTTGGTGAACCGCAGTATTAAAGTCGGAGACGGTGAAAATTGCTCGTAACACTATTCTTAATTTATTTTTATTTTATTTTTCCTCTTTTTTATATTATTTTATTTATTATTTCTTTTTTCCCCTTTCATCATTCTTTAATAAAATTTTATAAAATAGTAAACCTAACATGCCTAAAATACAACAATTCCTAAAATACATAATAAATATAAATACTTAATTTAAAGATTAAATGTTTATTATAAGATATAATTAAAGTTGAATATATAAATTAAAATATGATTAATTAAAAATGAATTTTTATTTTTTATTTTTAATTTCTTAAATTATAATTGAAATATAATTTAAATTTTATTAATTTAGTAAGTTTGTTATTCGAGAAAAATAGCTTTCCTAGTATGGACATTAGAAATCCTATCCACTTTTATTCCACCTCTCATAGAATAATTTTATTATGTCTATATTCCATTTATATCTGACTTTATTTTATCCTGAACGAGCACCAAATGTAAGATAGGATAAATCATATCTTATCTCAAATTTTATTCAGACTGCCAAACGCAGCCTTAATTTCAATATATGTAAAGGAAGCTACTGCAATCGTAGTAGATACATGAGTGAACTGTGAGACTCGGTGAGGAATTAGGTTCTAGGGAATAAAATTCTATTCCTTTTTGCAGTACGTAATTGTGTTGCAAATACAATGTATATAAAGGACTTTAAGAGATAAGATACTGTCGCGACCCCTTGTTTTCGGGGGCGCCCAGTCGGATTGGATACGAGCGCCAAAAGGAGGCTAATGACTTGGCTGAGTCTAATTAAAGCCTGGACTCTCCCAAGTCCGCCAATTCACGACTTTAAAATATTTGGTTTGTAAATTGATTTTTAAAACGGAGTCGCCACTAATTAATTTAGGGTAGGTTGATTAGAAACCCAAGCAAAGTATCGGGAGAAATACTTGCTCTGCGCAACTGAGAGAAATTATGATCGGGGACTTGATTACACTAGTTAATCACTAATGCCCTTTCGGAACCTAATCTTGTTTAAACTCTAAGGTTTTTTGGATGTTTGGGAATTTTCCATGCATTTTAGGAAAAATCACATTTTTTGGGTATTTTCCTCATTTGGACATAAAAAGGATTTTTGGATTTTTGGGGTATTTTTGGAAAAATACAAGTCTTTTTGGCATTTTATGAAAATTTGGACTTTTTAGGAAATTTGGCAATTTTTGGGATTTTTGACATTTTTTGGAAAATATTAAAATATTTTAATATTTTTGGATATTTTGGAAAATAATAATATTTTTGATTTTTCTAAATATTTTCGAAAATAAATAATTTTTGTTTTGATTTTTGATTTTTTTGGAAAATAAAACATTTTTTAAAACATTTTTTTATTTTTGAAAATTAAAATGATTTTTAATATATTTTGAAAATAAAATATTATTTTTGATTTTTTTAAAATATTTAAAAACCGACCGGGTCGGATCCATGGGTTGGATCCGCAGGGCGCCCCGAAACGGGCGGAACCGCGTTTTGGGACTAGGCACCGCAACGGCGTCGTGACCGGGTGTGGATGTCCGACCCGGCCCGACGACCTACTTTAGCGACCCGGTCCCTCCTTTTCCACAAAACGGTGTTGTGGTGACCTCAGCGAAACGGCATCGTTTCACCTCTTGCGAAAACGGCGCCGTAGAGGGCCGGACCGTGCGCAACCCGTGGGTGATGTGTCCGACCCGCTTCGCGACCCGTTCAGCCCTCCGCGAAATGACGCCGTTCCCTCGGTGGCTCTTCCCGGATCTGTCCCGACTCGGCCCGACAGCCTATATCCGCGACCCGGTGACCTAGACCAGCAAAAACGACGCCGCTTTTACCGATGCCCGACCCAGATCCGACCCACTCACGACCCGACTCCAAGCCCCCCCTAGAAACTTGAAACCCTACCCGGTTCTTGATCCGGGTCCGACCCGGCGACCCGGAATCGTGACCCCAAATCAGGAACCCTGGGTTCCTGATTTCGGGCAGGCCGGAGGCGGTTCGTGGCGGCGACGGCGACTGAGACGGTAGTAATGGAGGTGACGCTGGGCTGGGGGAGGCGGCGTCACCGCGGGACTACCTGCTCACGGCGGTGGGGCTGAGTCACGACGGCGCCTCCGCCTTTCTCCTCCTTCTCTCTCTCTCTCTCTCTCTCTCTCTCTCTCTCTCTCTCTCTCTCTCTCTCTCTCTCTCGCTCTGTGGACTGCTTCTACAATCAGCTTCGGCGAGGGCTCGAATTCGTGAGTCACGAGCCCTCGACCCCACTGAAGTCTCTCAGTGGGTATCCGGGGGCTGCGATTTCGAATCGGCTCTCGCTTTCTTCGCCTCTGCCTCTGCCTGCGTTGTTTTCTCCCACTCTCTCTCTCTTGGCTCCGGTGAGGTCGAGATTGGAGCTTGAGACCTCGGCCCCCCGTCTGAAGTCTCTCAGCAGGGTTCCTAAGGCTCGCGAGCTTCCTTCTCTTCCCTTGCCGTCGCTCTGTCTGTCCATTAACAGAGGGGGAAGGGCCTATTTATAGGCGGGGAGTGGCCGGTCGACGAGGGTTTGGCTGGGGTGGATGTCGCGGCTTCCACCGGTCGAACCGGCGTCCCATCGGCCCTCAGCCTTATCCGGCCACGTCCCCCATCGCTGTTGCTGTTCATCTGCTCCCCCTGTTGCCGCCATACGCCGTGTCGTCGACCTACTCTGCACGGCGTTTTAGGCGCGTGGGGTGCACGTGTTTCCGGGTGAAGAAGGCGGGTCGCGCGGGTCAGGCGCTAGTGCGGGCGTGGGCGTGGGTCGACCCGCGGGCTTTTGCCGCGAAGGCCTTCGGCCGTTGGGCCGTTGGGCCTTTTTTCTGTTTTTTCCTGTTTTTCTCGTTTTTTTTTTTGGTTTTTTGGCTGGTTTTTCCGGTTTTCTATTTTTCTATTTTTTTCTGTTTTAATCAAAATAAAATAAAATGAAAGTAGTAATAAAATTAATTAATAACCCAAAAATAAAATAAAAAATTAGGCGTCAACAGCTGCCCCTCTTTGAAGGTGAGCTCGCAGAGGTTGCATTCAAAGACAAATTGATGCCTAATTTTTACCTAGCGTGGGCAGCAGATTATATCTTATTTAGGACATATTACCCTACGCAAAAAGAAAAATATAACATTTCATATACTAAGGCAGATAGGAAGATACCTGGAGTTACTTACCGGGAACGAGTGAGATAGGGTGTGAACCCCGATTTTTGGCAAGTATCAAGGCGTCATCTTACCTGATGATATGAGGAGGCTGCTTTTCCAGGACTTGAATCATTCTTCGGTCGCCTGTCAAAACAACAGATAATTTGTCTAGGACCCGAACCTTTCTTCGGTCACCTTTGATAGGAAATTACTTCTCCAGGACCCAAACCATTATTCGGTCGCCGTGACGGTGATCTGCTTCTCCAGGACCCGAACCATTCTTCGGTCGCTGTGACGGGGGATTACTTCTCCAGGACCCGAACCATTCTTCGGTCGCCTGTTGGAGCAATCAGAGGGGTGTCTCGGACCCGAACCATTCTTCGGTCGCCGTGACGGGGGATTACTTCTCCAAGACCCGAACCATTTTTCGGTCGCCTGTTGGAGCAATCAGAGGGGTGTCTCGGACCTAAACCATTCTTCGGTCGCCTTGACGGGAGATGCACCGACCTTTCTCAGGGCATCTCATTTGGGGGTGTCTGATTTGTATCGAGAACACCAGTTGGTACCTGACCTTTCTCAGGGCATCTGTTTTTGGAGGGTGTTTGACTTCTGTCAGGGACACCAGATGGAACCTGACCTTTCTCGGGGGATGCGCCGACCTTTTTCAGGGCATCTGTTTTTGAGGGGTGTTTAACTTCTGTCAGGGACACCAGCTGAAACCCAACCTTTCTCGGGGGATGCGCCGACCTTTCTCAGGGCATCCGCTCCGGGGGTGTTTGACTTTTGTCGGGGACACTAGTTGCAACCCGACCTCTCTCGGGGATGCGGCGCCTTTCTCAGAGCATCTGCTCTAGGGGGTGTTTGACTTCTGTTAGGGACACCAACTGGAACTCGACCTTTCTCGGGGGATGCGTCGACCTTTCTCAGGGCATTTGATTTGAGGGGTGTTTGACTTCTGTCAGGGACACCAACTGGAACCCGACCTTTCTCGGGGGATGCGCCGACCTTTCTCAGGGCATTTGATTTGAGGATATCTGGACATTTACAAACATATTAAGGAGTACATGGATATTCGCAAGTACTATCCTGACGGATTTTTGGGCCTTGGCAGGCGTCATAAGCATTGAGAGGGTACTCGGATGATCACAAGTACGAGCTTTTAGGGATACTCGAACGTTCACAAGTATCGAAGGGATTTTTGATAATTGAAAATATGGGGAGCATACCTTGGGTATTTGCGAAGCTCTCTTGTTTTCTGGAAATAAGGAATATCGAGGACGTACCCGAGATATTCGTGAGGATCTCTCATCTTCTGGTAATTGGGAAATACCGAGGACATGCCTCGTGTATTTATGAAGGTCTCTCACCTCCTGGTAATGGGAATGTTGAGGACGTACCTTGGACATTCATGAAGGTCTCTCACCTCCTGGTAATGGGAATGTCGAGGACGTACCTTGGACATTCACGAAGGTCTCTCACCTCCTGGTAATTGGAAATACCGAGGGCATGCCTCGTGTATTCATGAAGGTCTCTCACCTCCTGGTAATGGGAATGTCGAGGACGTATCTTGGACATTCATGAAGGTCTCCCACCTCTTGATAATTTGGGAATACCGAGGACATGCCTCGTGCACTCGTGAAGGTCTCTCACCTCCTGGCAATGGGAATGTTGAGGACGTACCTTGGACATTCATGAAGGTCTCTCACCTCCTGGTAATTGGAAATACCGAGGGCACGCCTCGTGTATTCGTGAAGGTCTCTCACCTCCTGGTAATGGGAATGTCGAGGACGTACCTTGGACATTCATGAAGGTCTCTCACCTCCTGGTAATTTGAAATACCGAGGGCATGCCTCGTGTATTCATGAAGGTCTCTCACCTCCTAGTAATGGGAATGTCGAGGACGTACCTTGGACATTCATGAAGGTCTCTCACCTCCTGGTAATTTGGGAATACCGAGGACATGCCTCGTGCACTCGTGAAGGTCTCTCACCTCCTGGCAATGGGAATGTTGAGGACGTACCTTGGACATTCATGAAGGTCTCTCACCTCCTGGTAATTTGACATACCGAGGGCATGCCTCGTGTATTCATGAAGGTCTCTCACCTCCTGGTAATGGGAATGTCGAGAACGTACCTTGGACATTCATGAAGGTCTCTCACCTCCTGGTAATTTGGGAATACCGAGGACGTACCTCGGATATTCGTGGAAGTTTCTTACCTTTTTAGGAATGCCAAGGACGTACCTCGGATATTTGGTGAAGGCCGCCCGTCTTCTGGAATTTGGGAACATCGAGGGCGTACCTAGGATGTTCATGAAAGCTTCCTGTCTCCTGGAAATTGGGGAATACCGAGGATGTACCCTGGGTATTCGTGAAGGCCTCCCGCCTTCTGGATGTTGGGAATATCGAGGGCGCACCTCGTATATTTGTGAAGGCCTCCCGCCTTCTGGGATTTGGGAACATCGAGGGCGTACCTGAGATGTTCATGAAGGCTTCCTGCCTCCTGGAAATTGGGGAATACCAAGGACGTTCCTTGGGTATTCGTGAAGTTTCCTATCTCTTGGGGATTGGGAGTATTGAGGACGTACCTCGCATATTCGTGAAGGCCTCTCGCCTTCTGGGATTTGGGAACATCGAGGGCGTACCTGAGATGTTCATGAAGGCTTCCCGCCTCCTGGAAATTGGGGAATACCGAGGACGTACCTTGGGTATTCGTGAAGGCCTCTTGCCTTCTGGAAATTGGGAATACCGAGAATGTACCTTGGGTATTCGTGAAGGCCTCCTGCCTTCTGGAAATTGGGAATACCTGAGGACGTACCTTGGGTATTCGTGAAGGCCTCGCGCCTTCTGGATTTCGGGAATGCCGAAGGCGTACCTGAGATACTTATGGAGGTTTCCCACTTTCTTGTAATTTAGATGTAGCGTGAGGCTTACCTGGATGGCTATAGGTACACAAACGTACGAAGTAGAGGAATATTTGGATGGACATAGGTATCTGACAATATGATCAGGGACCACTCAATTGGCCTAAGTGTAAGAAAACATACCTAGGTAATTGCAGGCGCATGATGTGGGGGAATGCTTGAGAGGTTGCTAGCATCCAATGACATGAGTTTGAGGACAACTCTGGCAGGTCGAGTGTCACAAATATGGGGTATTCGAATAGTGATTGATACTTTGAGATGAGAGGATACTTGGATAGTCACAAGCATCTAAACTTAACGACATCATGGATAGGTCGAGTGTTTAACAAAGAGGGCACTTGAGTAGCGGCAAACACTTGAAAACAGGGGTAAGCTTGGGCGACTATAGATATCAATACCTAAGGGACAAATCAAGCTGAGCACGGGTACCTGGACAGTGGCAGGTACTTAAAGATGAAGGGATATTTGGTCAGCTACCAATATCAATATTCTAGGTATAACAAACTGAGTGTCAATAAAGGGAGGTACCTAGACAGTGGTAGGTACTCAAAGATTTATCAAACATAAAGCCTTTGGGAGCAAGAAAGGGGATATGCTTTCCCGGTGATACCTCTAATCTACATGAATATGCTTGCTATTTACACAAGGTGCAGACATGTATGCAATGATTGTATGTGCTGTAAGCTTGTAAATCAGAATGTGATTTATGCATGATGACTGTTGACACCTAATTTTAAAAAAAAATTTGCATTTTGAACAAATAAATGAAAAAATGGAAAAAATGGGGAAATTGATTTGATTGTTCATGCATGGAAGTTTGAAATTCTGATGAGCATTTGGATTGTTGTTAAATGCAGAAACAATCAAAAATCAGGTGAATATTGGCAAGGATTTCAATAAAATGGAACAAATCAAGCAAAATCGAGTTGATTGCGAAATCACGCTACGATTTGCATGCTTGATTTAATGCAAAGAAAATGGAAATCCGAAAGTTGCTAGAAAAGTGGCCGTCTAAAAATCACTATAAAAAGGGCCATAATTTTTCGTGAGTTTAGGTGGCTTTTTGGAAAAAAAAAGAAAGAAAGTAAAAAGAGAAAATCAGCGAGAGAAAAGAGGGAGAGAGAGAGAGAGTGGTTGGAGGTAGGTGAGCCGAGGGAGAGAGAGAGAGAGAGAGAAAAAAAAGAAAAAACAACAGGCCGAAGCCCCCTTCTCTCCTCGGGTCTCTTCGTCTTCCCCGAGGGGGGGAATTCGTCGCCGTCGCCATCGCCGTCGACGCCATCGCCGCCATGCCATGGTTCGCGCCGCCTTCGCTCCGCTCGCGACACCCCCGACGCCCAAGCCTCCTGCTAAGCCGCGACGTGAGCCCCGCCTGCAGATCCTGAGGGCTCCCCCTGCTTGCTCCCGAAGCCCGACGCCTCGATCCGCCCCTGCACCGCGCCTCCGCCGCGCTAGATCCGAAGCCCCTGCTCGCGACGCCGCCTCCGCCGCTCCAGATCCGCCGCCGCCGAGCCCAGATCCGGGCGCCCGCAGGATCCCGGTGTCGCGCCGCCCTCGCCTCGCCCGGCCCTCGCGCGACGCACTAGCACCCCCCGACGTGCCGACGAGTCACCACGACGCCCCGACGCCTCTTGAGCCGCCGCGACGCCCCGATCCCACGCCGAGCCGCCACGACGACCCCCGACGCCTCCTGACCCGCCGTGACGCCCCCGATCCCGCGTTGAGCCGCCACCTGAGCCGCCGCGACGCCCCGATCCCGTGCCGAGCCGCCGCGTCGCCGTCCGACCGCCGGCCCGCCGCCCGCCGCGCCGTCCCCGAGCCGCCTCCGCGACGCCCCGCCGCCGTGCCGCCACACCCCCACCGCCGTTGCGCCGCCGCCGGAACCCTAGCCGTTCCCCTCGCCGGCCCCTTTTTTTTTTCCTTTTTTTCTTTTTTTGAAAAAAAGGAAAAAAAAAGAAAAAAAAAAAAAAAAGGCAAAAAAAAAAATTAGGTAGATTTCTTTTCTTTTATTTACTTTATTTTATTTTTATATTGTTTTATTGTTATTTTATTGTTATTCTATTTTTGTTAATAACATTAAGCCTTGATATGTAATTTACCCCCTAATTCGCAACCGCACTGATTTTTTACTTCGTCTATAAGGCTTTAGACGAGGTAACTAATTATGTGGGAATAAAATTGATATTTTGATCTTTAAGGCTTAAGATCAATTTATCGATTTTACCAGTGAAATATTACCCATTGATTTGAATAATATGTGATATCTTTTTTGGGTAATTTTGAATGAATTTGATTGTTTCTATTTATCTTGTAAAATGTCTAAGTTAGAATATTGCTTGTTTAGAATTATTTGCATGTTTAGGTTAAGCATTCTAGTTATCATGAATTATTAAAAAAAAAAAAACAAAAAATTCAAAAATTCAAATTAACTAGTTTAGGTTGCATGTTTAGTTATTAGAAATTGTTAATTCCAAAACACAAAAAAAAAAAAAAAAAGAAACTCAAATAAAAAAATATTAAATTAGAACTAATTTTTTATTGTCTTGCATACTTAGATTAGGATTTTATTTTAGGCCATAGAAAAGAGAAACAAAAAAAAAATAAAATTCACTTAGGATGCTAGTTGAATTGCATGTTAAATTTTAATTAAAAAAGCAAAAAGCAAACAAAAAATCATCAATTTTTTTAGAATAGGATTGCATGTTTAATTTTAAGCTTAGATCATTTCTAAATAGATTGCATCTTTGGCTAGAAATTACTAAATTAAAACAATGTCTTAATTTAAATTAGGATAACCTAATTCCTAGTTTAAATAGGATAAAATTTTAATTTAGTTAGGAATTTCATTCAAATATCTTAGGATAAATTAATTCCACATTTTTAGGATAAATTGCAATTTTTAGAAAAAATAAAAAAATCATAAAATCAAAAAGAAAAATCAAAAATCTTGCATGAACATGTAGAATTAGGAATACAGATTTAGTAAATAAGACATTTAGGCTAGCAAATTAGTTTTTTTTATAATCACATTTTTAGGATCATTTTTTAGAAATCTCTTTTTTAAAAAGGTTAGGATTAGATTTAGATAATTTCATTCTTAGAAAACTTGGCACCTTTTTTTAAAAAAAAAAAAAAAAAAAAAATAAAGAAATGGTTTTCTAAGTCAAAATATGGTTAATTTAAATTAATCCAAAACATGAATTAGAAAATTATTCGTTTTAAGTAGTTTAATTAGGAATTTTATTAATTCAAAATTGCAGATAAAAAAATCCAAAATAGGTGCATGTTAATTAATTTGCATTCTAGGACCATTTAATTAGGATTTGCATATTAGGTCATTAAGTTGCTATTATTGCATTTCATGTCATATAATTTAGATCATTTTGCCATGTCATATTAGGTTATTAGCATGCATTGCATTTGGATTAAATTCCATTAAATAAAGTGAAAACAAAAAAAGAGAAATTTGCGTGTTAATTGGAGACCATATCTAGGATTGTTGATGTGGAATTTAATCTAACGATGCAGATGCTTTCGTTGCTACAAGGTAAGTCCCTTAACCTTATTCATTGTTTTATTGGGTGTTAAATTGGTGGATTGCGCACCCGCATGATCACCTCACATGTTAGGGAGATAAATTAAAATCGATTCAAGCTGCCCGCTAAACATTTTTCAAAATAAAAGAATGGTACCGAAAGGGCATTAGAGAAATCTAGTGTAACCAAGTCCCCGTACCCATAATCTCTGGTTCGTAGGAGTAAAGTAATCTCCCATTACTTTACTTGGGTTTCTAATCGACCCACTAAAAACCGATTAGTGGCGACTCCTTAATAAAAATCATTTGCATGTTAAGAATTCAAACCTAAGTCGCGAATTGGTATGGGCTTGGGAGAGCCCGAGTTAAGTCTAGGCTTAACAATCCATTAGCCAAACCCTAGGTGGTTCACACCCGAAAAATTGGTCGCGACAGCTTGGCGACTCCGCTGGGGACTTGAGTTTAAACTCTTAGTGGACTTAGGCCAATTTTTCTTTTCTTTTGAAAAATGTTTTTGTTTGGCAGCGAGGATCCTGTGTATGTCCCTAATATTTAAGGTGTTAAATGTTTTTGCAGATTGGGAGGTATAAGGGGAAGTATTTGCTGACCTTTGTTTTGCAGGGAGGTGTAGGAATGAATGGTTTATTTTTATGTATGAAGTGTTACTTGATATAAACTGTTGTGCATGCTTTGCATTTAGCACTACACTATTGCACACACAACCTGCCGCCGGACCTGGGCCGCACTAGGATATTTAGGATGGTATTGAGTTGGATACGACTTCGACCGCGAGGCCGCGTAGTAGAGGTTGCCCAACTCAATCCCGAAAGTTTCTTTCTTGGTGTCAAGAATGTTTACCTCTGCCCGCGAGGCTGCGTCTCATTGGGATATCATTCTTGACTGAGCCGGAGTTAGAAGGGCTTGACTTAGTATGCGAGGCTGCAACTAAGTCATTCCACCCTTTTAGCTCCACCTTGTTTAGCCTTCCTAGTTAGAAATCGAACTTCACGTTTCATGTGCTTGTCTATGTGGTTGCTTTAAATCTCCATGTGAAGTAAGTTTTCTACCCCTTACTCTTGCAATTTACTTATTGTATTTCGTCTTTCTTTTGTCGGTCCATGACATTAGGTTGGTCGAATCCTGATTTATAAACAATGGGAAAATCCGACATTCGATTCGTGCCTCGCACCAAAGGTTGAACTTAAATCATGGTGGGATCGTGGGCCATGGTGGCCAAAGCTATGTTAAAGGAAAACGGGTCGCCTTACTCCCCTTCTCGACATTGATGTTCAAAGTGGCGTCATGCAAGCACTCGCTCATTTCGGTGTCCCCAAACATCAACATTTATATTCGGTAAGCATGAGCTCACCCCGACCTTGGAGGAATACGGCATCACCATAGGAAAACCTTTGGAATTGGATCTAATAAACCCACCTCTTGGAATAAAACCCGCATCAATTTTGTCCGATTTTCTTAGGATGGATGAGGATCGAATTAAAAGAGTGCTGAAAGATAATTGTCTTGCATGTCCTTTTTCCTTCCTAGATCAAAGTTTTGCTGATGCGAGACACTCTTTTGAAAAGCAAAATCTTCATCTTAGCCTTTTCGGGTTTATTATTTTTCCTCTCCGCAAAAGAGCTATTAATCCCGCTATTATATGGGTTGTCAAACAAGTGTGTGCTGGGGTTGGTTTTGTCAATACCATTTTAGCTGAAACATTTTTGTCACTTACCCGATTCAAGGAAGATGAGGATAAAACTTTTCATGCACCAATTGAACTATTACAAATCTGGTTCTTTTCTCACATGAGAAAGATCGACATTCACATGCATATTATTAATGTTATGATTCTCATCATCCCATTGAGGTATTCAAAAGTATCAGGATCGAACTCCAAATCTTTCTTACTCAAAATGGATCAAATTGTTGAAAAATTCCAATACCAAGAGTTTCCTATGGCATGCTAAATGGTTCTAAGTCTCTGAGGCACGCCTCACTCATGGCGATGATGAGCCAATTCCATTGTTGGGGATCACCGGTGCCACTTCTTACTATCCACTCCGAGTGGCCCGTCAATATCGAGTTGTGTAGGACCTGCCACCCCCTCTCAAGCTTGGTTTGTTTCAAATTCAATTCACTACCAATGATGGTGATCACAAGAGGTGGCTCCACTGCATCGAACAAGCCTGGCTCGCGTGTCGCGAACAAAAATTGAACTTGCCCGAGGATGAGCTTGAAGGGAAGGAAAAGGTTTACCATGCCACTACTCGATACATCCGTCGACACAAAATTCCATCGAGTATCTCCCGAAGGTGCCGGATGTGACTGAGAAGCCCACTCGGCAAGCGGAGCTTAATCGTCACAAGAGGAAGATTGAGCAACTTGAGAAGCAAGCCAAGAAAGATGCCAAAGAGAAGAGGCAATTACGTCGAGCGTTGGCTTCCCATTTGTTTATGGATCGGGCTAAATAAAGTGGCTTGAGTCAATTTAGTCTTTCTACTTTAGTTTAATGTCTAGGAAGTTGAGTCATTTACTTTATTTGTCGAGAACTTTTCAAATGTCATTTTCCATCAATTTCATTAATAAAAGTGGTTAGATTTTCGTCATGGGCCGGCACATTTCATATCAAAGTGCTTATGTATGTTCATTCATGTTAAATCAATTAGGTGACAATGGACCCTCCACGCTCACCCATTATCACGCGATCAAAGGCCAAAATGGCAGAACAAAATGAGATGCATGATCGTATGTCCAATATAGAAGATCAGCTCCGTCAGTTAGCTGCCTCCATGGAGGTTATGATGACTCAATTCAGATCATTCCAAGTCAATCCGACTCCTCCACCCGTTCTTCCTCGGCCGTTATCCCGAAGATAGCGAGATAAGCCCCGATCAAGTAATAATGGCATACCCGATTCGAAGAAGACTCAATCCCGATCAATGTGGAAAAGGGAAAGTTCGTTGACCTCCCCAAGACAGAGCCGGATGAACGCTTCGCGAAACTTGAAGAAAAGGTGAAGCAATTGCAGGAGTCACAAAACTCACTCCCCTTTGACTTATCGGTCTACGAGAAGGTCAAGATGCCGAAAAAATTCAGGATGCCGGAATTTGAGAAGTACGATGGTACATCTTGCCCAAAGTCTCATTTGCAGATGTATCATGTACGCATGGCCCAAACATGTCAAAAATGAGCCCTCATGATCCAATTATTCCATGCCGGTTTGACCAGGACTGCATTGAACCGGTATGTGATGAAAAATATCAATCTTCTTGATACCGGAATGAAGTGGCTGATGCATTCCTCAAGCAGTACAAGTTCAACATGGACATTGCACCTTCCCGAGAAGATCTTGAGAGGATGGAGAAAAAGAGGAGCGAGTCGTTCAAGGAGTATGCCGTGAGATGGCGGAATCTGGCTGCTCAAATCACTCCTGAGCCTACCGACAAGGAGTTGATGAAGCTCTTTATAAAGACCCTCCCATCGAATTTCGCAATCGGATGGCAAGCACTTATGTTGAGAGTTTCAACCAGCTGATTCCAGTGGGAGAACAAATTGAAATGGGAATAAGGGAAGGATGGTTCACTGAGTCATCAAGTAAGAGATTCTCCGCCAAGAAGGAGAAAGAAGCCGTCGTGGATGTGAATGTAGCCTATAGCCAAGAAAGTTCCGTTCGTGCCTCGATGAATGTAAGGCAACAACAAGCTCCTAGCCGTCGGTCATTTGCCCAAGTAAGAAGATAGTTCACTCCACTCCCCTGGATCTCCATCCCAGGTTTTAGTAATTCTCCGGAAGAAAGGTTTGCTTTCTCTGCGAGCCAAAGCGCCCTAACCGCGAAAGCATGCGTAATTACGACTCGACAAAGAAGTGTGATTACCATAGTGGGGAATTGGGGCATTCAACCGACGAGTGTTTTACCCTCAAACACAAGATTCAAAACCTTTTGGACACGAAGGCCTTTTCGTTCCAAACCGCTCGACCAAATGTTCAAAAGAATCCGCTACCGGAGCATGAGGGTACAAAGTGAACGCTATTCGGAATCGAAGTTGGTCGCATCAAGAATTCGAAGGTACATGTGGCGGATGCTTATAATGGCCTAGTAAGAGCTGGGTATTATCCGGACCATGAAGATATTCCCCTATCATCGATGAAGGAAAGAGTCGCCAAAATGGTGGATGATGGCATCATTGTGTATGCCGATCGTAACTGCACAGTTTCCACTATTTCCCACATCATCATCGATTGGGAAGAGGAGCAGCTGCGCTTAAGGAAGAGGTTGATTCTTCACTCGCGGACATGCCCGGATTAGAGGACGCGTCCTATGATGAGATTGTGATTGAAGTGCCACAGCCATACGAGTATGTCAGCAACAAGTCCGTCCCGTTCTTCCTCAGGCTGTTATCCCGAAGATAGCAGATAAGCCCCAGTCAAGTAATAATGGCATACCTGATTCAGAAGAAGACTCAATCCCGATCAATGTGGAAAAGGGAAAGTTCGTTGACCTCCCAAGACAGAGGCCGGATGAACGCTTCGCGAAACTTGAAGAAAAGGTGAAGCAATTGCAGGAGTCACAAAACTCACTCCCCTTTGACTTATCGGTCTACGAGAAGGTCAAGATGCCGAAAAAATTCAGGATGCCGGAATTTGAGAAGTACGATGGTACATCTTGCCCAAAGTCTCATTTGCAGATGTATCATGTACGCATGGCCCAGCATGTCAAAAATGAGCCCCTCATGATCCAATTATTCCATGCCGTTTTGACCGGACCGCATTGAAGCGGTATGTGATGAAAAATATCAATCTTCTTGATACCCGGAATGAAGTGGCTGATGCATTCCTCAAGCAAGCACAAGTTCAACATGGACATTGCACCTTCCCGAGAAGATCTTGAGAGGATGGAGAAAAAGAGGAGCGAGTCGTTCAAGGAGTATGCCGTGAGATGGCGGAATCTGGCTGCTCAAATCACTCCTGAGCCTACCGACAAGGAGTTGATGAAGCTCTTTATAAAGACCCTCCCATCTGAATTTCGCAATCGGATGGCAAGCACTTATGTTGAGAGTTTCAACCAGCTGATTCCAGTGGGAGAACAAATTGAAATGGGAATAAGGGAAGGATGGTTCACTGAGTCATCAAGTAAGAGATTCTCCGCCAAGAAGGAGAAAGAAGCCGTCGTGGATGTGAATGTAGCCTATAGCCAAGAAAGTTCCGTTCGTGCCTCGATGAATGTAAGGCAACAACAAGCTCCTAGCCGTCAGTCATTTGCCCAAGTAAGAAGATAGTTCACTCCACTCCCTGGATCTCCATCCCAGGTTTTAGTAATTCTCCAGAAGAAAGGTTTGCTTTCTACTGAGCCAAAGCGCCCTAACCGCGAAAGCATGCGTAATTACGACTCGACAAAGAAGTGTGATTACCATAGTGGGGAATTGGGGCATTCAACCGACGAGTGTTTTACCCTCAAACACAAGATTCAAAACCTTTTGGACACGAAGGCCTTTTCGTTCCAAACCGCTCGACCAAATGTTCAAAAGAATCCGCTACCGGAGCATGAGGGTACAAGTGAACGCTATTACGGAATCGAAGTTGGTCGCATCAAGAATTCGAAGGTACATGTGGCGGATGCTTATAATGGCCTAGTAAGAGCTGGGTATTATCCGGACCATGAAGATATTCCCCTATCATCGATGAAGGAAAGAGTCGCCAAAATGGTGGATGATGGCATCATTGTGTATGCCGATCGTAATCGCACAGATTTCCACTATTTCCACATCATCATCGATTGGGAAGAGGAGCAGGCTGCGCTTAAGGAAGAGGTTGATTCTTCACTCGCGGACATGCCCCAGTTAGAGGACGCGTCCTATGATGAGATTGTGATTGAAGTGCCACAGCCATACGAGTATGTCAGCAACAAGTCCGTCCCTTGGTCCTATGTCTTGGATGTTGGCGTTGTCACAAGGTCGGCCGGACTTATGCTCAAGCAAATGTTCAACTTTGCAAAGCCTCGTCACCGATGAAGAGGCCAAGAAATTTCTGGCGTAATAAAAGCAAGTGAGTATAACGTGGTCGATCAATTGAGGAAAATGCCCTCCCAAGTCTCTTTGCTTGAGCTCCCGGACATCGCTTTGTGCATCAAAAGGCACTAATGAAGGTGCTAAGTGAAATTCATGTGCCAGAGATGATCGAGGCAGACAATTTAGAAGAGTTTGTAGGATCAGTCATTCTCAAGGATTTGATCGCCTTTTCCGATGAGGAATTCCCTCTTGAGGGTAGAGGGCACAACAAGGCACTTCACATATCCGTCAAGCACAAGACTACCCATGTGTCCCGAGTGCTCATTGATAATGGGTCCGCCCTAAATATATGCCCGTTGGCTACTCTTCCCCGCCTCAAAGTTGACCCATCCAGGATACATGGTGCAACGACCTCTGTGCGAGCTTTCGATGGCATGAAGAAGGACGTGATCGGGCAAATCCACCTTGATGTGCAAATAGGGCCCGTCGTCTTTAACATTCCCTTTCAAGTGTTGGACATCCCTACTGCATTCAACTTCTTACTGGGACGGCCCTGGATACACACCGCGGGAGCGGTACCTTCAAGTTTGCATCAGGCTATAAAGTTCGTGATTGAAAGGAAGTTGGTCACCATATATGGTGAGGAGGATCACCGGATCTATCAGGAGACGGCCATCCCCTATGTGGAGCCAGACTCTGAGTTCGAAGCAAGCTACCACTCGTTCGAGTTAGTATCCACCATACATGCTGCTCCCGACTTAACGCCTCCTACTCCCGAAGTTTCAAATGCTGCCCTTATGGTGGGAAGAGTGATGGTCGGGAATGGTTTCGTTCTGGTGGTGGTCTTGAAAGAAATGGCCAAGGCATTCGAGACCCCATTGAAGCCCCTCGAGGTCCCATTTTCTTTGGATTAGGGTACCATGGAAGAGGTGGACAAAATTCGGAGGAAGAAGACAAGAAGGACCGAACCCGACGCCTAACCGAAGGCGGGGAGGCAAAACCCGTTGCCCCCAAGTATTCATGAAACATTCCCCGGTCCTCCGGTAATGATGCGGGATGAGGTGGAAGTGATAGACACCCTGGGGCAGCCGAGCGGCAAGTTTGACTACCTGGTGAAATATTCGGCCCCTCCAAGCTTCTACATAGATCCCCGGAGCATTGTCCCAGATGGATGGGGTGGCATGGATGATCCGACACTCCCGAAGATTGAGGATCCTGAAGACATGCTGGAAGGAGTAACAAGCTTGTTCGATGACATCGTCATAGGAGCCATTGGCGAAGGATCCCCCGAAGAGATGGGCCTTAGCCCACAAGAGGATAATCTTACAACACGCAAAGGCGTGGAAATGGTCCAATTCAATGCCACAAATGCTAGTGACAAAGTTCCTGGAGACTTGATTGAAGATTCCATTGAAGTGCAACAGTGGGAGCAAGCATGAAAAAGCCAAGGCTCTTACATCCGAGCAAACTGTCACTATCAATTTAAGTAACACTGAAGAAGCCAAGGAGGTCAAGATTGGGGCAAATCTCCCAAAAGACGAGGCCGAGCGCCTAATCCAGCTACTAAAAGAATATTAGGAGGTCTTCGCGTGGACCTATGCTGACATGCCCGGTTTAGACCCAGCAATCGTGGAGCATGCCTTGCCTACTAATCCGGACGTACCACCTAAAATGCAGAGGCTACGGAGGACCAAACCTGAGCTCTCAAAGAAGATTGAGGAAGAGGTGATGAAGCTTTTGAAAGTGGGATTTATTGAAGTCTCACAATATCCTGAATGGGTAGCTAACATTGTGCCGTAATGAAGAAAGATGGTCGAGTTCGAGTACGTGTCGACTATCGGGACATGAATAAGGCTAGCCCGAAGGATGATTTCCCGCTACCCCACATAGACGTCCTTGTGGATAGCACCGCTGGATTTGAGTTATTCTCGTTCATGGATGGTTTCTCCGGGTACAATCGATAAGGATGAAGGAAGAAGATAAGGAGAAGACGCATTTATTACCCCGTGGGGACCTTCCATTATAAGGTCATGCCTTTCGGACTCAAGAATGCAAGGGCAACTTACCAGCGAGCCATGGTTGCATTGTTTCATGATATGATGCATCAAGAGATCGAGGTTTATGTCGACGACATGATTGCGAAGACCCGACCTGGAAGAAGCCATGTTGAAACCCTAAAGAAGTTGTTTGATCGTCTTCGTGAATTCAAGCTTCGATTAAACCCTGCTAAATGCGTGTTTGGAGCAACATCCGCCTCCATCGACGGTCAAAGAAGTCCGAAGCCTTTTGGGGAGGTTGAATTACATTGCCCGATTCATTTCCCAACTTTCTGAAACTGCCAAGCCGTTCTTCAAGCTCCCGAAGAAGAATGCACGAGTCAACCGGGATGTCGAATGTCATGAAGCATTTGACAAGATAAAGCGTATTTGATGAAATCACCAGTTCTTGGCCCACCCTCACCAGGGCATCCTTTGATTCTCTATCTCACTATCCATAGTGAATCATTGGGAGTGATGTTGGCCCAAGAAAGCCCCGTCGACGAGAAGAGAACGGGCCATTTATTACTTGAGCAAGAAATTCACCGTATCGAGCTGAAATATTCTAATACTGAGAAAACTTGTGCTGCATTAGTATGGGTGTTGCAGAGATTGCGGCAGTACACATTGCACTACCAGGCGTTCCTCGTGACTGAGAATAATCCTATCAAGTATTTGCTTGATCGGCCAGCTTTGGTGGGTAAATTGGCTAAGTGGCAAATTTTAATATCGAATTTGATGTGCGTTCATGCCGCAAAAGTCGTTAAAGGTCGGGTGATCGCGATATCTTGGCCGAGAATCCAGGAGTCTCAAGTAACGATGACGGTTCCCGGATGACCGTGTTTTGAGTGTAGATGAAGGCTCATGGACAATGTTCTTTGATGGAGCCGTGAACTTGTCCGGCTCGGTACCGGGGCGATCCTAATATCACCGGACGGACAACATCATCCGGTAGCTGCAAAGTTGGTGTTCCCATGCACTAATAATATAGCTGAGTATGAAGCTTGCATCCTCGGACTCCAAGCTGCCATTGAGATGGATGTGATCAAATTGAAAGTATTTGGGGATTCTCAGACCGATCATACTACGGACCGTAGGAGAATGGGAAACCAAGAACCCTAAACTGCTCCCATACCACAAGTATCTAGGAGACCGGTAAAGGAGTTCAAGGAAATTTCGTTTGAATACTTGCCAAGGTGTCATAACCAATTTGCGGATGCACTCGCAACTTTGTCTTCTATGTTGCAAGTCACCAATGGATTGGAAGTTGAGCCATTGAAAATAGAAGTTTTGCCAAGGCTGGCTTATTGTATGATCGTGACTCCGAAGAGCCCGATGGAAAACCATGGTATTATGACATCATGAATTACATTCAAAAACGGGAATTTCGAGGGAAGCACTTCAGCTAATAGGAAGTACGTCATGAAGATGGCCTCAAAATTCTTTGTTAGTGGCGAAAATCTGTACAAAAGATCTTATGATTCAGTTTTGCTGCGGTGTGTGGATGCAAAGTGAAGCCACTCAAATCATGCAAGAAGTGCACGAAGGAGTATGTGGCCCTCATATGAATGGACACATGTTAGCCAAGAAGATTATGAGATTAGGCTACTATTGGCTCACATTAGAAAGTGACTGCATTAAGCATGTACGGAGTTGTCACCAATGCCAGATCCATGGGGATAAGATAAATGTGCCCCCAACTGAGTCACATCAGTTTTCCGAGTCATGGCCCTTCTCAATGTGGGGTATTGATGTGATTGGCCCGATAAACCCCAAAGCTTCAAATGGGCATCGTTTTATCTTAGTGGCAATAGACTATTTCTCCAAGTGGATTGAAGCTTCATCCTTTGTAAATGTCACCACTCGCAATGTTGTGAAGTTCATCAAGCGTGAGATAATTGCTCGCTATGGCGTCCCCGAAGCAATCATCACCGATAATGGGACAAATTTGAACAACAAACTTGTGGATGAATTGTTCAACGAGTTCAAGATCAAGCATCCGAATTCGTCTCCTTATCGCCCTCAAATGAACGGGGCCGTTGAAGCAGCCAATAAGAACATCAAGAAGATCTTGGCTAAGACAGCTGAGAATTATCGAGATTGGCATGACAGTTACCCTTCGCACTAATGGCATACCGGACATCGATCCGCACTTCTACTGGGGCAACTCCTTTTGCTCTGGTGTACGGCATGGAAGCTGTTTTGCCTGTGGAAGTGGAGATTCCTTCTCTGAGAGTTTTATCCCGAGTAAGGTTGTCTGAAGCAGAATGGTTGCAGCAAAGATTTGAGCAATTGAACCTAATTGATGAGAAAAGACTGCAGGCTCTTTGTCATGGCCAAATGTATCAACAGAGAGTAGCCAAATCTTTCAACCGGAAGGTGCGGCCGAGACATTTTGAGGTAGATGATCTTGTTCTAAGGAAGCTGTTGCCGATTTTCCAGACCACTCGGGGCAAGTTCGCCCGAACTACAAAGTGGCCCATATGTGGTGAAGAAGGTACTCCCTGGAGGTGCTTTGATCCTAGCAGAAATGGATGGTCGTGAGTTTTCCACCCCAGTTAATTCTGATGCTGTCAAGAAGTATTATCCATGATAGATTTTGACATGTCATGTTTTGAATTACAAGCATTTCTATGATGAATAAATTGCCTCAATAAGTTGAATTGTTCAAATGTTTTGCAAATCTTGCATGCTCTCCCTGATGAATTGTATGAGATAAATTGAATGTGTCAAATGGGATACTTTGGAATGACGAAAGGCGAGCCTTATTTCATACACTGTCTAATACACTGATCCCCGGTGAGTTGTGTGGAAAAATTTTCATATCCACAAGGTAAAGGGTAATCTCGCAAAGGGTACAACAACTGAAGTGACGAGAGGCAATTTTTTCTTTTATCCTAAACACTGCAGGTATGCCCATTGTTTAGCCCTTTGAGCCCACACACATGAGGTGTTTTCGAAATTACCCCTGTTAAGGATCATCCCACACTGGGACCAAATTTGAAATGAATGGTAGGGATTCTCTTACTCACACTTGCATCAATCTTCGAGTATTGCTTTCGCAGTGTAACTTGTACGATGATTAAAGTGCCTTAAGATGATGAAGAGCAGTCATTTCTCTATCCTATACACCTTCTTCCATTGCGTACCCCACTTGAGCTTATGAATTCATTTCATAATTAAACCCAGTTGGTGATCATCCCCCATACTGGGGCAAGACAAATTCAAGTGGCATGAATTAAGATGCCCACAAAAAATGAAGGTTCTGATAAAAAAAAAGAAGTGCAAAAATGGGGCATAAAAAAGCAGTGTGCCTGGTAAAAGCAAGGCCGATGCCCAAAAGAAAAGAAAAGAAAAAAAAAAGCTCAAATGCTATTGCAATCAATGAGTGCAAAAGAAAATCTTCGACATTGAGGTAGAAAATCAGTGGAAGTGTCAAGATGATCACCAACTTTACCCTTTAAACACTTTTTGAGCTCAATGATCCTTTCATTTCTCAACCCATAAACCAAGCTTACGTTACGTCCCTTACAAAGTCTCTTCAGATTAGGGCACTTGAATTAACGTAAAGGTTCATATGTTCGAAAGCATCACTTGAAGAAGTGTGAGTAAGGCAATTTCTACTTCATTTCGCATGTCTCTTGACTTATAAACCCAAAGATGATTTCAGCAATATCATTCTTCATTAAGCCTTGACTCAAAGAGTCCCCTTTGTTAAGCCATTGATCAAGCCCACATTACGTTCCATGTTAAAGACCTCTCAGATTAGTAAGGTCGTACCACTTGCGAGATTACTCGAACCCCTGTTTGGCATGATGATAGAAAGACAGAGTGATTGTTGAATTCCTGCATCAAAGATCAGGACAAATCGGCCTTTTCGTGAGAATGAGTGAAAAGTCCTTTCAGACCGGAAGATCTCTCATTTGACATATCCATGAAACTCATGACTTCAGATTGGAATATTCTTTTGAAATATTTCCAAATGGGATTTGGTAATACAAGATTGATAGAAATCATCACACATGAACCTCATGTCTGTGAATGCACGTTGCCTCCCCTATAATCTGTGTTTTGCGGGAGACATATCCCTTAAGGAACGAACATGTCGGTAAGTACATCTCTATCCAGACCTTAAATACTTGTCATTGTGCGGGTATTCCTTTTCAAGCACCAGCACTCGATGGAGTTGCCCCCAAAGATTTTTTCTCCGATTCAATCGATTAAGGCGACCGAAGAATGGTTCGGGTCCTGGTCGGGTAATCTCGTTGCAAGGCGGGCGACCGTAGAATGGTACGGGTCCTAGTCAAGCAAAACCTCGCCTTAGGCGACCGTAGAATGGTACGGGTCCTAGACAAAACTCGGGCGACCGTAAAATGGTACGGGTCCCGGGAAAACCCTTTTCGTTTAGGCGACCGTAGAATGGTACGGGTCCTAGACACCACTCAGGCGATCGTAGAATGGTACGGGTCCTGGAAAACCCTTTTTTCGTTTAGGCGACCGTAGAATGGTACGGGTCCTAGACACCACTCAGGCAACCGTAGAATGGTACGGGTCCTGGAAAACCTTTTTCGTTTAGGCGACCGTAGAATGGTACGGGTCCTAGACACAACCAAATAATGCCCCACTAGGCGACCGTAGAATGGTACGGGTCCTGGGAAAGCAGTCTTTTTGTAAAGTCATGTTACTATTCTAGGTGATCGTAGAATGGTACGGGTCCTAGACACAACCAAACAATGCCCCACTAGGCGACCGTAGAATGGTACGGGTCCTGGGAAAGCAGTCTTTTTGTAAAGTCATGTTACTATTCTAGGCGATCGTAGAATGGTACGGGTCCTGGACATGTAACACCAGTTATCTTGAGTTACTCTACCCTCTTGAAGGTAAGTTATTCCAGGTAAGTTCCTTTATTATTTACATTAGTATTTTCATGCATCATATAGATTTCATTTCAAAATAGGATTTATTTTCAAAAAAAAAAAAAAAAAAAAAAAGCCATTTAGTGCATTTCAAAATAGGCTCATTTATTATTGCATTTAAGAAATGGAATTCATTTTCCGACCAAAAAGAGTCATTTAGTGCATGTGCATGATCTAAAATTAGGTCTCAATTTGTCTTTGAAGGCAATCTCTATGAGCTCACCATCAAAGAGGGGCAGCTGTTGACACCTAATTTTAAAAAAAAATTTGCATTTTGAACAAATAAATGAAAAAATGGAAAAAATGAGGAAATTGATTTGATTATTCATGCATGGAAGTTTGAAATTCTGATGAGCATTCGGATTGTTGTTAAATGCAGAAACAATCAAAAATCAGGTGAATATTGGCGAGGATTTCAATAAAATGGAACAAATCAAGCAAAATCGAATTGATTGCGAAATCACGCTACGATTTGCATGCTTGATTTAATGCAACAGAAAATGGAAATCCGAAAGTTGCTAGAAAAGTGGCCGTCTAAAAATCACTATAAAAAGGGCCATAATTTTTCGTGAGTTTAGGTGGCTTTTTGGTAAAAAGAAAAAAAAGAAAAAAAAAAAAAAGAAAGAAAGTAAAAAAGAGAAAATCAGCTGAGAGAAAAGAGGGAGAGAGAGAGAGTGGTCGGAGGTAGGTGCGCGAGGGAGAGAGAGAGAGAGAAAAAAAAAAAAAAAAAAAGAAAAAACAACAGGCCGAAGCCCCCCTCTCTCCTCGGGTCTCTTCGTCTTCCCCAAGAGGGGGAATTCGTCGCCGTCGCCGTCGACGCCATCGCCGCCGTGCCACGGTTCGCGCCGCCTCCGCTCCGCTCGCGACACCCCCGACGCCCGAGCCTCCTGCTAAGCCGCGACGTGAGCCTCGCCTGCAGATCCTGAGCGCTCCCCCTGCTCGCTCCCAAAGCCTGACGCCTCGATTCGCCCATGCACCGCGCCTCCGCCGTGCCGATCCGGGCCCCGCTTGCGACGCGCCTCCGCCGCTCCAGATCCGCCGCCGCCGAGCCCAGATCCAGGCGCCCGCAGATCCCCGGTGTTGCGCCGCCCCCGCCTCGCCCGGCCCTCGCGCCACGCCCTAGCACCCCGACGCGCCGACGAGCCGCCACGACGCCCCCCGACGCCTCTTGAGCCGCCGCGACGCCCCGATCCCGCGCCGAGCCGCCACGACGACCCCCGACGCCTCCCGACCCGCCGCGTCGCCGCCGTCCGACCGCCACTGCCGCCGTCGCGCGTCCCCGAGCCGCCTCCGCGACGCCCCCGCTGCCGTGCCGCCGCGCCCCCGCACCGCCGTCGCGCCGCCGCCGGAACCCTAGCCGTTCCCCCTCGCCGGCCCCTTTTTTTTTCCTTTTTTTTTTTTTTTTTGAAAAAAGGAAAAAAAGAAAAAAAAAAGCAAAAAGGCAAAAAAAAAAAAATTAGGTAGATTTCTTTTCTTTTATTTACTTTATTTTATTTTTATATTGTTTTATTGTTATTTTATTGTTATTATTTTATTGTTATTCTATTTTTGTTAATAACATTAAGCCTTGATATGTAATTTACCCCCTAATTCGCAACCGCACTGATTTTTTACTTCGTCTATAAGGCTTTAGACGAGGTAACTAATTATGTGGGAATAAAATTGATATTTTGATCTTTAAGGCTTAAGATCAATTTATCGATTTTACCAAAGTGAAATATTACCCATTGATTTGAATAATATGTGATATCTTTTTTGGGTAATTTTGAATGAATTTGATTGTTTCTATTTATCTTGTAAAATGTCTGAGTTAGAATATTGCTTGTTTAGAATTATTTGCATGTTTAGGTTAAGCATTCTAGTTATCATGAATTATTAAAAAAAAATCAAAAAAATCAAAAATTCAAATTAACTAGTTTAGGTTGCATGTTTAGTTATTAGAAATTGTTATTTCCAAAAACAAAAAAAAAAAAAAAAAAGAAACTCAAATAAAAAAATCTTAAATTAGAACTAATTTTTTATTGTCTTGCATACTTAGATTAGGGATTTTATTTTAGGCCATAGAAAAGAGAAACAAAAAAAAATAAAATTCACTTAGGATGCTAGTTGAATTGCATGTTAAATTTTAATTTAAAAAAAAGCAAAAAGCAAACAAAAAATCATCAATTTTTTTAGAATAGGATTGCATGTTTAATTTTAAGCTTAGATCATTTCTAAATAGATTGCATCTTTGGCTAGAAATTACTAAATTAAAATAATGTCTTAATTTAAATTAGGATAACCTAATTCCTAGTTTAAATAGGATAAAATTTTAATTTAGTTAGGAATTTCATTCAAATATCTTAGGATAAATTAATTCCACATTTTTAGGATAAATTGCAATTTTTAGAAAAAATAAAAAAAATCATAAAATCAAAAAAAAAAATCAAAAATCTTGCATGAACATGTAGAATTAGGAATACAGATTTAGTAAATAAGACATTTAGGCTAGCAAATTAGTTTTTTTTATAATCACATTTTTAGGATCATTTTTTTAGAAATCTCTTTTTTAAAAAGGTTAGGATTAGATTTAGATAATTTCATTCTTAGAAAACTTGGCACCTTTTTAAAAAAAAAAAAACAAAAAATAAAGAAATGGTTTTCTAAGTCAAAATAGGGTTAATTTAAATTAATCCAAAACATGAATTAGAAAATTATTCGTTTTAAGTAGTTTAATTAGGAATTTTATTAATTCAAAATTGCAGATAAAAAAATCCAAAATAGGTGCATGTTAATTAATTTGCATTCTAGGACCATTTAATTAGGATTTGCATATTAGGTCATTAAGTTGCTATTATTGCATTTCATGTCATATAATTTAGATCATTTTGCCATGTCATATTAGGTTATTAGCATGCATTGCATTTGGATTAAATTCCATTAAATAAAGTGAAAAAAAAAAAGAGAAATTTGCGTGTTAATTAGAGACCATATCTAGGATTGTTGATGTGGAATTTAATCTAACGATGCGAGATGCTTTTCGTTGCTATAAGGTAAGTCCCTTAACCTTATTCATTGTTTTATTGGGTGTTAAATTGGTGGATTGCGCACCCGCATGATCACCTCACATGTTAGGGAGATAAATTAAAATCGATTCAAGCGCCCGCTAAACATTTTTCAAAATAAAAGAATGGTACCGAAAGGGCATTAGAGAAATCTAGTGTAACCAAGTCCCCGTACCCATAATCTCTGGTTCGTAGGAGTAAAGTAATCTCCCATTACTTTACTTGGGTTTCTAATCGACCTACCAAAAACTGATTAGTGGCGACTCCTTAATAAAAATCATTTGCATGTTAAGAATTCAAACCTAAGTCGCGAATTGGTATGGGCTTGGGAGAGCCCGAGTTAAGTCTAGGCTTAACAATCCATTAGCCAAACCCTAGGTGGTTCACACCCGAAAAATTGGTCGTGACAATGACCTTGTCAGTTCTTCATCATTTGAATTCTGCTGGGGAAGATTTTGAAAGACAACTTTTGCTTAGAATGCAGATGTTTTGAGCATGCCAAATGAGGGACTTTCAGTCTGAAAGGACTTTCCACTCACTCTCATGGGAAAGGCTGTTTTATCCTGACCGTTGATGCAGGATTCATAAGGATCACACTATCTCACTTTCATCATGTCAGCAGGGGTCCGAGTATTCTCGCAAATGATACGACTTTACCAATGTGAGAGGTCTTTTTTGGGATTGTAATGAAGGTTTGGTCGATGGCTCATCAGAGGAGGACCGATAAAGTCATGGCTTTGTAGGAAAGCTGTTGCATGGTTATCTCCGGGTGTTTGCAAGCTAAGGATCCTGCGAAAAGAGATAGAATAATCTTGCTCGTACTTCTTCGAGCGATGTTTATAAACATATGAAATCCTACATTAATTGAAGTGCCCCTAGTTCGAAGAGACCTTTTTTACAATGGGGTGCCACATAGGCTTGACTCATGTATGAAAGGGTGAGGGTTGGTGATTGCCTCGACATTTTGCTACCGGTCTTTCTTCTCACGATCTGATGAAGGTTCGACGGACCTCAACAACAACTTCTTTTGGGAATACAAATGGCTGCATTTTTGTTTGGGACATCGGCCTTGCTTTTATCAGGCACACTGCTTTTCTCAAGCCCCTATTTCTCTTTTCAATTTTTTTGTTCTTGTTGCTTGAGGAACTGGTCTTGACAAGTTCGAGCAAATGTCTTTTCCATCTCTTGCTAGCTCTTCTGATTATGCTGCTTGAATGGCGGCAGCTTCTGCTTTGCTTCCTTGTGATGGTGAGTTTACAGACTCAATTTGTTTGTGCAATACAAGCGTGTAAAGAATTGCTCTTCATGACTCTAGGGCACTTAAATTAACGCGAGTGTTCATATGTAATAAAGATACTCAAAGATTGATGCAAGTGCAAGCAAGAGAATTTCTATCCCTTTCCTCACCTCGTGATGCTGACTTGTCTTTGGCTTGCCCCGGTGTGGGGTGACTTTTGATGGGAGTGATATGGAAATTTGGCTAGTGTATGGGGCTCAAAGCGGGCGATGGAACGCCTCCCACTATTTTGGTCATCGAACCATTCGCGAGAGAACTCTTTACCCTGTAGTCATGGAATTTTCTATACTCATCTCACAAGTGTGTAGATGGGGGACTGTGTATGGAATACGGCTTGCCTATCATCATTCTGACATGCCTCATCCAGCATGCTTAATTAATCTTGTATTCTTTACTCGGCCATCTATTCTAGTATTCCTTAATAGAATCAAAGATTTAGACAGGCAAAATCATCATGCACAATTCACATGGAAAAAGAGTTTTGCGTTTTTTCTTTCAAAAATGAATGACTTTTTACTCACGAAAGACTATAACAGCTTCAAGAGGGTATTTAATTAGTGAAATGGTGTTCACAAATGTGTTGAAATTTGAATATCAAAAGAGGTTATTTACAAAGAGTATTCACAAAATGGGTGTCAACAAAATGCTCCTATTGGTTAGGGACATGACACATGAGCGATCAGCCGGGGACCGGGGATCCGATCAGGAATTCCTATCCTTGCTTTTTGCAAGTTAGGGAGCTGTAGGAGTGGCTTAAAGAATAGGGCTTAGACTGTAAGCGACTTGAGGCTTTGAAGGATCTCTGTCATTTGCTTTGGTGATACTTGCGATGTCAATCTTCTTGGAAAGTTTATCAAAGTTCAGCAAGACTTTGACTGATCTATTTTTCGTATCTCAGACGGTTAGGTGGTCCTGTAAAAGGCAAGAGAAAGTGTGTTAGTCACGAACCTCTTTTGGCAGTCAGATAATTGGAAGTGATACAACATTACTCTTCACTGGTCTGCAGATGATTAGGTGGACGAGGGGTCATGAAATCTGGTGTTCCCCGCGTTAGGTTAATTATTCTCCTTAATTGGTTTGTGGATGACACATCTCTTTGCAGGAAATCGAGTGTATTTGATGCAGGTCATCTCCGCATACTAGCTTGGCTAGTATCGTTTTGTCAAACCTAACCATCGGGTTTGGTTCTTGTGTTGTAATGTTTCCTGTCAAATAGGGAAAAACATGTCAAGAGCAGGTTCAGATAATGAGAGTATTTGAAATGATACCAAATTACCTTTCCCCGGAGCTTGTCTGTGCTAGCCCTTAAGGATATTTGAGTGTTGAGGATGGCCTATTTATCTTGGCATGGTTTAATGTTTCCTTCAGTTGGCCTTCCACGTATGCATGATTGCTGGTCGCTGATTCATCTTCAATACATTTCTTCTGTGGAATTTCTCCTTCTGTCTTTGGCTATAGCATTATTGAGCAGAAGTCATGTACCTCAAGCTTCTATGGAATTTGAGATGGACAAATCAAAAACCTCCAATTCTGGCGGCAACTACTTTTTGGAAGAGAATGCCCCTAGAGTGAAGCTTCTGAATTTCAGAGTCATTGTCTAATGTGTGAGGTCATAGATCGCCTTGGCTGTCTGGATTTTCTTCCTATTGACAGTAATCACTTTAAAGGTAGAGAAGGAATTTCTTCTTCATGCTCCTGAGTCTGTCGAAGCTGTGGCACCTGGCTTTTACGTTTCATCTTCCGTATCTTGTGGCTGAGGATTCTTTTCGTTGTTTCCCTCTTGAAAACTTTTCCTTCGTCTTGGATTGTAGCAAGATTGGGCCAAGCCATGCTTCCTCAAGCTTTTACGGAATTTGAGATGGGTAATCAAAAATCTCAAGTTTATCTGATAGCAACTCCTCCTTGGGGAAAACATGCGTCTAGGGTGTGGCTTCTAGATTTTAGAGTCATCGTCCAGGGCATGGGCTACAAATCGTCTTGATCACCTGGATTTTCTCCCTGTTGACAGTAGCTGCTTTAGAGGAGTTTCTTCCTCGTGCTTCTGGGTTTGTCAAAGCTGTGATGCCCGGCTGATCAGGCATGTCGTGCGGCAAGGCGATCCTTCGACTATGGAGGGAACTGGGCAGGAGCGAGACATGTCATGGATGCTTGGACTTCAACTCTATGCTTGTATCTTTTATGCTTCATCCTTTGCATCCTGTCAATAGAAGGGAGGGTTTGTTATTCTCAATGTCATGTTAGGGGATGAGACTTACCCTTTTTGAAACAGGATGATCTTCTCTGTTTGCCCCCATTTTCTTGGAGCAATGTCTTTTGCGTGTGACCTGTTCGCATGACGTGCTAATTTTAGATACTTTTTATCACATTAAATCAAAGGGAATGATATTCTAAAACCTAAAGTGATAGAATTAGAGAGACAAACATGCTTAAATTCATCATTTTATTTAGACAAAGGTTTTTGGTGATGAAATATCTTTTATTTTCAAGATGTATTTTCAGGGAGAAAAAGCATGAGGAAGCCCAGCCCTCAGTATTCTCCTTGGATGAAGTTTTCTTTTCATGGTTGGATAACATCGCTAGGCCAGTTTGGAGTGCTTCCTCATGTTTTTCAAAACAAAACACTAGGATTTATACATTAGAGTTCTTAGAATGGGAAAATACAACGCTAGCACACTAGACATAACATGACATAAAAACAAATAAAACTCATGACAACTCCTGTGTAAAGGGAATGCTTTGGTAGTGCTAGTCTTGGAGCTAAGTATCTCTGGATTCTTCGTCTTCGGCAGACTCGAAGTATTCGCATGCGATGACTACTTCGTTGAAGGTACGGAAGTGCAACCCGTGTAGCCAGCAGCGACAGTCGCAGGGCAAGGCTTCTATAAACTGTTTTATCAATTCTTCCTCGGCCAACTCAGGGTGGATTTGTACTATGGGAGCCCTCCATCTCTCGGCATATGTTCGGAAATTCTCCAGCGGTCTTCTTTCAAAGTGGGCCGAATCCTTGCACGGCAACTCAATTCCAATATGGCTTTGGTACTGATGTAGGAATGCGGAAGTCAGCTCACTCCAATCCTCTATGAGATAAACATTTGCTGTGAAGAACCATTGTAACGCAGATCCTGTAAGGGTTTCTTGAAACGCCTGAGTTGTGAGCACTGCGGGGCCATAATACTGACTCATTTTTTCGTAGAGATACTGCAAGTGAGCTACGGGGCAAGTCGTGCCATTATACTTGTGGAGGTTGGGTACCCACATCTCTATGGGAGTCAAGATTCTATGGGAGTGAGATGGTCCTGACAGGTCTTGGTTAGGCCACTGGTTTTCCCATTGCATATCCATCGTAGCGTCGAATTCTTCTGCTTCAGGGAGGTTGGACTCTACGGAGATTACTCCATTGCTTTCTTTAGAGCCAAAATTACTAGACGAGACATTTAAGCTATTCTCATGGTCGGGCGACGAGCCCTGCACTTCATCAGGATCGTAGCGGATAAGGATGTATTCCTCTTCTTCTGACGGGCCTTCATCTTCGGATGAGAGTATGAAACAGTTACATGACGAACTGTCAGTCTCACCGTTGAAATAGCGCTGGAAGTCTTTGGGACGGTATTCCAGGGGCGGGAAGTCTTCAAGATTATACTCCAGGGGATGGCTGTCTTCAAAGCTGTATTCTTGGGAATGCTCGGAGCTTTGGCACTGTAGCTCGTCGTCGGATGACGCACCAATTTGGCTAGGCTTTCTTTTCCTGACCTCTGGTCTAGACCTTTTGAGTAAGGCCCTATGTTTGGCTAGCTCAATTTTGTCACGGGAAGTGATAGACATTAGACCTTCACTGTCTGAGTCACTTTCCAAGTTGATAGGGGTTGGTATTCTTTGGACCCTGGCTCTTGGAGTAAGCCTGGGGAGCTGCTTCATCATGCCCCGGTCTTGAACAGGCTCTGCACTTGCGATCTCGTACAAAGGCTCCTTGCCTTTCCTAGTGGGGAATTTTCTAGTAACTAGATGCCATTCAGCTGTCCATTCATTTTTGTTGACATGCTTCTCTCCGGTCTCAGCAACTAACGACTTCTCATGCTCCATAGTTATCGGTCCTTCGTAGGGTAGTGCTATGTTAGGGCCGATGTTGCATTCTTGGTAGAAAATATGAATTAGTTCCTTCCAGGATTTAAGGAGACTAATCTTTCTAATGATGTACCATCGTAGGGCAGGGCCGGTCAGGTCCGACTGATACGATTGAATCATTTTTTGCACCAGGTAGGCCTGTAGGTAAGCTTCCGGGTGGGAGGTATCAGCATATTTTTCACATTCATGTGTTTTGAATTCTTCAGGGATCTCGAAATTGGAGTAGTCAGATAAGTCGACGGGGTTCTACCCCTGTAGTTGGCCTAACTTTTTCATGATCTTTTCGAATTGTTCATAGTATTGGCTAGTTCTTAGCACATTTGCAGGGGTTACGACGGTGTTAAGGGTAATTATAGAGTTGGGCTCATCATGAGCGAATTTCATCTGTCTCGAGAGCTGTTGAAGGACAATGGACATCTGTCCTATGCCGTCTTCAATGTGGGCAAGGTGATTCTTCACTTCATCCTGATCAGACCCTATTATGAGAGGCCAATCGCGGGTGGCTGACGGTTGATGATTCATGATTACCTGCTCACGTGAAAACAGTGAATAAGCATAGAGTAAGCAAAGATTGACCCATGGCAATGATCTACTTTTCATTCATCAAAAGAGGGTTTTACAGACTCTTAACGTCTAGGAATTGAAATGCTAGACATTTAAAGAAAAAGTCCCGAGACAATGGGACAAGGTTTTCTCAAAACTAAAGGGACATGACTACATATGCGACAGGGGGTCTTGTGAAGACTGCTCGCTTCCTTGGACTGGCTCCGAGCTGAGTATCCGGCTTACTCCTGTATCATCTGTATAAGGGCAACTTGCTCGTGTGGACCTCTCTCTCTGATGGACTGAGGGACTGATGGCTTGTGCCTTTTCGAGATGTGATAATGGTGGATGTAGGCTGTGGAGGCGTGGTGGGCTTTTTCTTCTCCTTTGAGTCCTTTAGGTATCGTGATCCTTTTGCGATGACATTTGTCCCAAGTTTCTTCACAAGTGGAGATTTCAAATACGTAATTATGGTTTGTGTTGAAGAGGACCGGGGGGACTTTCCACCTGGAACGTGGTGGGACTTCTTGCAGGGCTCCAAATTGTCGTGCCACTTGAAATGGGTAATAGGGAACGGCGCCAGTCCAGCCAAGCAATGGGATTGGGTGGGTGCGTCTGTAGGCACAGCGAGCCCTCTTTTCATGGAACCAACCAGCACACCACTGGAATGTCTCAGGAGTTGGATTTCTCAGGAAATCGACCCAATGCAAACTGGTTTGATTAGGAATGTGAGGTCTTAAAACCATGAATTTTTGTAAAGGATGCTCAGAAGTATTTGCTTCAAATGTTTGCATGCTGCCTTGGTATTTGCTTAAATGAGAAAAGAACCAAACTTGTAAGATTTCGGGGGAAGCTCGCATGATCTTTTCTGTGTTTCTTTAAAACTGTTAAAGGACAGGAAGGTTTCGGCTAAAATCATGTTGACATAATTGGCCCCTCCCAAAATTTGATTGACAATCCAAACCATTTTAGGACTTATGGCATTTCTTCGGTGGGGGAAAATGATGAGCCCGAAAAATGCTAGGAGGAGAATTTCACTTCTTTTGGTCATGGATTGGTTTTGGAAACATTGATTCAAGAATTCCAAAGGGCAAGTATTATCGTTATCATCGAGGATTTGCTCCATGACATAGAATTGGATTTCCAAGAATCGTGCTAGCTTGCGCCATGGGAGGACGCCTATCGAAGGTTTGACCAGCTCTTTCCCAAGGGGCATTCTAGTGATGATGCTGTATTCTTCCAAGGTCGGGGTTAGCTCAAACTTACCGAACATGAAGGTGAGCGTCCTTGGGCACTAGAAATGTGCAATGCCTTGTATGACTTCCGAGCGAACAGAATTCGGATCAATGAAAGGAGGTGGCCGAGCTTGTCCTTTACATGTTTTCGGGCGGCCGATCCAACCGACCCCACCATCCGACGAGTTCCGCCTTGGGAGTAGGAATAAACCGGATGTCGTCTTCCCCATCGCATATGAATCGGGATTTTGAAAAGTTTATCCTAAATTGCCATGGGCCAATAAAAGACCGAGTGAAAAGTAAATAAATTACTTTGCTTTTAAGTAAAATGACAAGCACACAGACATGCACATGAGACGTGCGACTCGATTTCTAACTCAGAAGGTTTGTTGAAAGTAAAAGGGTATCTGCTGGTCGCAGTCTCGCGTTAGCAGCGTACCCTCTTAACCTCGGCTAAGAAATTCGGGGAAAAGAAAGGCAACCTCTACATGGCAATCTCGCTTTCGAGGCCGTATCTTTCTTAACACCATCCTAAAAATCCTATGGCGGCCCAGGTCCGGCGGCCGGGTTGTGTGTGTCATGTGTAGTGTTTAAAACAGTAAAACATGTACAACAGTTTATAATCACAAGATAATTTAATTTAAGCAAGCTTAAAATAAACTTCTAAATAATTGACCTGTAAAAAGGAAAAAACCTAAGTCAATAAATAATTTAAACAAGATAAATATGGCCTAAGTCCTCAAAGTCCCCAATGAGTCGCCAAGCCGTCGCGACCCCTTGTTTTCTGGGGCGCCCACGGATCGGATACGAGTGCCAAAAGGAGGCTAATGGCTTGGCTGAGTCTAATTAAAGCCTGGACTCTCTCAAGTCCGCCAATTTACGACTTTAAAATATTTGGTTTGTAAATTGATTTTTAAAACGGAGTCGCCACTAATCAATTTAGGGTAGGTTGATTAGAAACCCAAGCAAAGTATCGGGAGAAATACTTGCTCCTGCGCAACCAGAGAAATTAGGATCGGGGACTTGATTACACTAGTTAATCACTAATGCCCTTTCGGTACCTAATCTTGTTTAAACTCTAAGGTTTTTTGGATGTTTGGGAATTTTCCATGCATTTTAGGAAAAATCACATTTTTTGGGGTATTTTCCTCATTTGGACGTAAAAAGGATTTTTTGGATTTTTGGGGTATTTTTAGAAAAATACAAGTCTTTTTGGCATTTTATGAAAATTTGGACTTTTTAGGAAATTTGGCAATTTTTGGGATTTTTGACATTTTTGGAAAATATTAAAATATTTTAATATTTCTGGATATTTTGGAAAATAATAATTTTTTTTATTTTTCTAAATATTTTTGAAAATAAATAATTTTTGTTTTGATTTTTGATTTTTTTGGAAAATAAAACATTTTTAAAACATTTTTTTGATTTTTTGAAAATTAAAATGATTTTTAATATATTTTGAAAATAAAATATTATTTTTGATTTTTTTTTAAATATTTAAAAACCAACTCGGGTCGGATCCGCCCGGGCCGGCCCAAACGGGCGGAACCGCGTTTTGGGACTAGGCACTGAAACGGCGTCGTGGCCGGGTGTGGATGTCCGACTCGGCCCGACGACCTGCTTCAGCGACCCGGTCCCTCCTTTTCCACAAAACGGTGTCGTGGTGACCTCAGCGAAACGGCATCGTTTCGCCTCTTGCGAAAACGGCGCCGTAGAGGGGCGGACTGTGCGCAACCCGTGGGTCATGTGTCCGACCCGCTCCGCGACCCGTTCAGCCCTCCGCGAAACGACGCCGTTCCCTCGGTGTCCCGGATCCGTCCCAACCCGGCCCGACAGCCTATATCCGCGACTCGATGACCTAGACCAGCAAAAACGACGCCGCTTTTACCGATGCCCGACCCAAATCCGACCCACTCACGACCCGACTCCAAGCCCCCCCTAAAAACCTAAAACCCTACCCGGTTCCTGATCCGAATCCGACCCGGCGACCCGGAATCGTGACCCGAAATCAAGAACCCTAGGGTTTCTGATTTGGGGCAGGCCGGAGGCGGTTCGCGGCGACGACGGCGACTGAGACGGCAGTAATGGAGGTGACGCTGGGCTGGGGGAGGCGGCCTCACCGTGGGACTACCTGCTCACGGTGGTGGGGCTGAGTCACGACGGCGCCTCCGCCTTTCTCCTCCTTCTCTCTCTCTCTCTCTCTCTCTCTCTCTCTCTCTAGCTCTGTGGATTGCTTCTGCAATCGGCTCCGGCGAGGGCTCGAATTCGTGAGTCGCGAGCCCTTGACCCCACTGAAGTCTTTCAGTGGGTATCCGGGGGCTGCGATTTCGAATCGGCTCTCGCTTTCTCCTTCTCCGCCTCTGCCTCTGCCTGCGTTGTTTTCTCCCTCTCTCTCTCTCTTGGCTCCGGCGAGGTTGAGATTGGAGCTCGAGACCTCGACCCCCTCTCTGAAGTCTCTCAGCAGGGTTCCTAAGGCTCGCGAGCTTCCTTCTCTTCCCTTGCCGTCGCTCTGTCTGTCCATTAACGGAGGGGGAAGGGCCTATTTATAGGCGGGGAGTGGCTGGTCGACGAGGGTTTGGCCGGGGTGGATGCCGTGGCTTCCACCGGCCGAACCGGCGTCCCATCGGCCCTCAGCCTTATCCGGCCACGTCCCCCTTCGCCGTTGCTGTTCATCTGCTCCCCCTGCTGCCGCCGTACGCCGCGTCGTCGACCTACTCTGCATGGCATTTCAGGCGCGTGGGGCACACGTGTTTCCGGGTGAAGAAGGCGGGTCGCGCGGGTCGGGCGCTAGTGCGGGCGCGAGCGCGGGTCGACCCGCGGGCTTTTGCCGCGAAGGCCTTCGGCCGTTGGGCCCTTTTTTTTTGTTTTTTCCTGTTTTTCTCGTTTTTTTTTTTTTTTTTTTTTTGTTTTGGTTTTTTGGCCGCTTTTTCCAGTTTTCTATTTTTTCTATTTTTTCGGTTTTAATCAAAATAAAATAAAATGAAAGCAGTAATAAATTAATTAATAACCCAAAAATAAAATAAAAAATTAGGCGTCAATAGATACAAAAGGTGATAGAATAACAAACATTCCCAATATATTAGCTAAATATTTTCTTCCCTTAACAATAGGTTCTTGATTGGTTTTGACCACACGGACCAAGGATTTTGACTTGGAATGGAATATAGGTTAAATATTCCAATTGACTGATTGATCCTAATTAAACTGATCGGTCCTGATTTTAAAACGTTGGAAAAAACAAATTGAAGTGAGAAAATGATGCAAATAATCTATAAATTTTGGTGCAATATGTAATGTAATTTTTAAATTTTTAATTTATTCAATATGATTCCCGAACTTTTTATATTTTCAATGTGGTTCATAAATTTTTTTGTACATATTCAATTTAATCCCCCAACTATACGAAAAGCTCAATATTTTCCTTAAACTTGAATTAATAAAAGAACAATATTTGACATTTTCATATAACTAAATGACTCAATTGAACATGTACACAAAATTTAGAAGTCACACTAAATGGATTAAAAATTTAGAGACCACATTTGGACCAATATTATGCTAAATTTAGGAATCACTTATGTTATTATCCCAATCGAAGTAAGATCGTTCAAAATTAGAAAAGCACCAGAAACGTAATCGGATGCCAATTGAGAGAAGTTCCCCAACCCGAGTGAGTGGCCCACAGAGACAACACCCACGTTTTCCAAGTTGATAATGCCGCTCCCGTTTTTTATCATATGAGCTTTGAACCGAAGTAGCAAGGAAGGAACCTTGCTTTGACCGACCGACAATTTCATCACGAGAACGGATTATCGAGTAAAATACTTATTTCAGAGTCCTAACCACTTCCCATCTTCGGACAAGATTTTCAGCCACCTCCCGTGATCGTACACTCGAATTCCTCGTCTAGCATCAACAAAGCAGCGTGCCTATGTGCTCACGAGGTTCCTGCCAACAAACCCATCACTTTAAAAATTCAATTTAATCTACGACAAGATAACATAAGATGCGTCGTAATAATCATAAAGCAAATAGATACGAAAGTTTCAATTCATATACAATTATGCATAGACAATTACATTTTGGCTTAAAGAAATTGCGAGTCAAAATGTGCCCTAACAACCCCATGAAGACCCATCTGATCTGAATCAAGAAGCTTCAAGGACACCACCTTCCGACTCTTATCCCGCCTGTCCGATTCTTGACACCCACCGAACCCATGAAATCCTAAAGAAAAAGACAAGGACGCCGGTAAAACAAAGCGGACGTACGCGTGCTGCTGTCCTCTTCTCGTGGTGTCCAGTGATTTCAGAAACAGTGGATCCATCCATCGATCTTCTTTGTCTCATAGCTAGTACGCGCCTTTTGTCCTTTAGCCCCATCCCTCTCTCCCTCTCTCTCTCTCTCTCTCTCTCTCTCTCTCTCTCTCTCGCCTTCTTCGGTTCTTCTCTTTGACCCGCACCAAACCACTGCGACGAGCCCCACCGGTAGCTAGCGACCTTAAAGTACACTCCTTAATTCACCGACTCGTTCCCTTTTAAAAAGCAACAGCAGCCCAAGAACGGAGTTGACTCGATCTGAATCACCGATCTGCAATTATGGGTATCGTGAAGTTCCTCCGCTCCAAGCTGCTGAACAGGCGACGCGGCTCGGACAGAGCCGCCGTCCACGCCGACGGCGGGGAGAGTTGCTCGGGACGGTGCGGCGACGCGGCAGAGACGGCAGTGAAGAGGTTGGAGTGGGGAGAGATCGAGAGGATCACGGGGTGCTTGTCGGAGGTGGTTGGAGAAGGCGGGTTCAGCACCGTGTACATGGGGCGTTTGCCCGTCTGTGGAGGAGGCTCCGCCGCTGCCGCAGCTGTCAAAGTCCACTGCGGCGGGGGAGAGCGGCTCAGCCTGGCCTTCAAGCAGGAGCTGGACGTGCTGCTTCGGCTCGAGCACGAGAACATCGTCAGGCTTCTCGGCTATTGCGATGACGCAGGTTGGCACTTCGCTCCTTTATGCACCTAGTTTACATTTGTCAAACTTCATTACTTTGAATCGGAAGAAAATCATTTCCACGAACAAGGTTGAGATTTTGACAGTTGTGCATTTCAATTTCAGCTATATTTTGCCATTTTATAAGTAAATGTCGATCGTATATAATGATGTAGTAATCCTACCACCATTAGCAAGAATGATTTTTCAGTAATATTCCATAAATATCATGTCATCGAAAATTACCATAAGAACATTTTTATTGGTAACTAATTTACGTTTCATCTCGTCTCATGAAGATCAAGGCGCGCTTATATTCGAATATGTCTCGGGCGGAACACTACATGAACGTCTCCATGGCAGCGGCGGCAATAAGTGCTCGACTCTCCCATGGAAGAGCCGTGTGAAGATCGCCTTCCAGCTCGCGCAAGCCATCGAATATCTCCATGAAAGATGCGCCCTCCACATCATCCATGGCGACATCAAATCCTCCAATGTTTTACTGGACGGTGACTCCAATTGCAGGCTCTGCGACTTTGGATCGGCGAAAATGGGCTTCTCGTCTATGATACCGCCACCCTCGTCGTCGCCTTCGTCATCTCCTTATGTTAGGAGAAAGAATATAATCATGGGTTCTCCGGGCTACACCGATCCGGCATACTTGAGGACCGGGATAGCCTCGAAGAAGAACGACATCTATAGCTTCGGCGTCTTGGTCCTCGAGCTCGTGACAGGTTTGGAGGCGTTTCGCGCGGACAGGGGACTGGTCTTGGCCTCAATGGCAGCTCATATGACTAAGGATGTCGATCGTATGGATGTCAGTGAGGTGACGAATATGGTGGATCCAAGATTGAGAGGCGATTTCAACGTGGAAGAGGCGAGGGCTCTGATTGGACTAGCGAGGTCGTGTTTCGACGAGTCGACCTTGGTTAGGCCAACGGCGAGCCACATGGTGAAGATGATGAAAGAGAAGGTTTCTTCAATTTAGTTCACGAACTCAAATTCGAGGCATACATTTCCTAATGATTTGCAGCCAAACATGGACTACGTTTGTGTGGAGACCTACATGTACAATGTGTGAATTTTCTAATGATCTGCAACCAACGTTGAACTATGTTTATGTGAAGATCTACATTTGCATAGTTTGAAATCAAATCGAATTGAATCAGTCACGTGCGTAAAGAATTCATGAAAATCAGGAAGAAAGCAGCGTGATTCTTCTCCCTCTCTTTCTTCCTTTTTTTCCTTGTGCGCTCACCTTTCTTCCCCTTTTTGACTTATTTTTCAATCTCCTCTGTTTCTTAACATAAGAAAGTTAATATGACAAAGAACCTTAAATCGATATACTCGTAATAAATTTAATAAAAATTAATTTTTTTACTACAAAAAACTCAAATTGATACTTCAGCGATAAATTTATTATGCATTAATTTCCATTAAATTTTATCATCAAACTACTTAATTAGATGATAGGTGACGCCATAGGTCTACTAGTTTAAATTTTATCATTCATTTATTACAGATATACCAATATGATATTTTTGGTAGTAAAAAAATTAATTTTGGATAAATTTCGTCACAAATATATCAGTTTAGGGTTTTCCGTAGTAAAAAAATTAGTTTATAATAAATTTATCACAAAAGTATTAATTTGGGATTTTTTGAAATATTAAACCAAAAAAAAAATTTCTTCTTTGTTTAATTTCTTCACCTACTTTTATCTCTCTCCTACTATAAAAATAGAAACTATTATTATAAAATAAAAATAAAAAAGCACTTTGGCTTGGTGACTTGGTATTTTTTTTTTTTTTTTTTTGGTAAAGATAAGAGATATATTGAGGAAGGCCAAATGTATAGAAGATTGCAGCACCAAAACTTACACTCACGATGAAATAATCATTATGAGTGGAAGGATGCTGGGTAGTAAAAGCCATAACACGCGGCAAACAAACAACAACATGCAAAAAACCAAAACACACGGCAAGAACAACAGGCAACAGGTTGCAAAAAACCTCGGCGAACTTGGAGAGAAGCCCTTGGTGACTTGGTTTGGTTTGGCAAAAAACAGTAAAATCGAACCAAATTGCTTAATTTCAATCCAATTTGATTTGTGAACTAGTTTTCTAAAATTACCTCTAACCAAACCAAATTTTAAATATCAATTCAGTTTGTTAGCTTGGATTGAATTATTTTTGACCTAAACGATACAATCGATTGGTTTACAGGACCTAAAATACTTAATTTCAATGTATGCAAAGGAAGCTATTGCAATTGCAGTAGATACATAAGAGAGCTGTAAGACTTAGTGAAGAATTAGATTTTAGAGAATAAAATTTTATTCCTTTTTTCTGTACATAATTGTGTTGCAAATGACTCTAAGAGATAAAATACAAAAGGTAACATAATAACAAATATTCCCTAAATATTTGCCGAAATTTCTTCCCTTAACATCCCCTCGCAAGCTAATTGTGAGGGTGAACCACTAGCTCATATCACAATTGAAGGAACTGGCGGATAGGCAATCCTTTAGTGAAGATATTGACAATTTGTTCTTCGTTAGAAGTGTAGCAGACTGTCAATTGTTTTCAAGTAATGCGTTCCTGAATGAAATGGTAATCAATTTCCACATGTTTGGTTCGAGCATGAAACACATGATTTGTGGATAAATAGATGGCAGATAAGTTATCGCACCAAAAACTGGGCAGCTTGGATGGTTGCACATGAAAATCCCGAAGAAGATATTCAAGCCACATTAACTTTGTCGTTGTATCCACAAGACATTTTTATTTTGCTTCAGTGATGGAACAAGCCATGGTTTGTTGCTTGCGAGATGACCAAGAGATGAGATTTGGTCCGTGATAGACATAGAACCCACCAATGGAGCAACGGTCCGTCCGGTAGCCGGTCCAACTGGGGTAAAAAAAATGCATGGCGTTGAGTGGCTGCCGCTCAAGTGAAAACAAGACCATGCAAGACCATGGGGATAAATATATTAGAAGTTCAAAAGTTATGTACGACACTCACTTTAGTGTTAGAAGGCTCACTTAAGTGTTAAGTCGCTGAAAAAAAAAGATCATCTAAGTGCCAACGACGAGGAATTTTAATCAAATTGATTACATGACATTTATAATTAGAGTTATAACATGACTTGGCGAATATTTTAAAAACTCTAGTTCACGTGGCATGAGTGGCACTAAAGTAATTGCCTTTTAACAATGATTGGCACTAAAGTAATCACTCTAAACAAAATTTAGCACTTAAATTATTGCTATTTACAACATTTAAACGACGTCGTTTAGGGGTTATCTGTTAGTGAGTTACATAGGATTGTGAAATTAATAAAATATAGTCACGTTAGATTTCCAGCGACTTAGATCGTAATTGGCACTTAAGTGATCTAAAAAAAACTGTTTGTACTAAAGTGAGTTATGTATACAATTTTTGACGCTTCTAATATACTTATCCCCTAGATCGTACCAGCTAAGTAACGCAGATTGTGTTTCATGGCCTACCAATTGGCCATAGTAGGGGTGTGACGATGTTGACAAGCCAAATTCAACGTGTATGCAATATCGGGCCGCTTAAGAGTGAGTTATTAAAGTGCTCCCACAATGCTTCAAAAATATAATGGGTGCAAGTGGCTCATGAGAAGCAACCATGTCTAGTTCCATGGAATTGACAGGAGTAGCAGCGGGTTTGGCAGATTGCACATTAGAATTTTTCAATATTTTCCTTGCAAATTGACCTTGGCGAAGATATAACCCATCGTTGGTATAAAGCACTTCAATTCCCAAAAATAATGAATGCCCCCTAAATCCTTGATAGCAAATTCCGACTGAAGGGATTGCATGAGATCAAGTAATGAAGCATTCGAGGAACCGGTTAAATTAATGTCGTCAACATTCTCCAATAAGTATATGGTGAAATCAACCGTGTGCTTAACAAACAAGGTGGTGTTGGCCTTGGATATGACAAATCCCAAGTTGCACAAGCGGGTGTACCAAGTGTGAGGCGCTTGTTTAAGACCATATAACAAGCGTTGCAAGCGACAAACATAGTTGAGCTTACTCGCATCAACGAAACCTTGCATTTGAGTCATATAAACTTCCTCCTCAAGTAATCTGTGTATGAATACATTAGAGACATCCAATTGTTGAATGGACAAATGTTAAGAATATGCCAAAGACAAGACTGTGCGTATGATAATTGATACCCTCTTGTTGATGAAAACCCTTGACAACCAATCTTACTTCATATCATTCAATAGTTTTGTCAGAGCGTAGTTTAATCTTATACACCCATTTACATCCGATGGGTCGAGGATGAGTGGGAAGTGGAACAAAATCCCATGTGCCATTTTTCATTAGTGCTGTGTATTTAGATTGCATTGCGATTTTCCATTTCTCATCCTTTGCAGCCTTGGAACAACAAGTGGGTTCTTTGGGAATATTGGATTGAACCACAAGAGTCGAAGGGAGATTTCTTTTATAGGTCGAGGAGCTGTGGTCCCATCTCGAACAGGGGTTGTCATAGGATGTAAAAATGATGCTATTACCGTGGCAGGAGTTTCTTGTGGTACCTCAATGGCTTCAGTTGTAGTTTTGGTGGTGCCAACAAACAAAATATCTAGATTTGGTGGAGAAACCTGTGGAGACTTGGGTGGTCCAGTAGGTGCTGAGGATGATAGGACAAATCAATAGGCAAAAATAGTTTCGCATGTGTCGGTATTGGGGCATTTTGAGAGGAGTCTGGCGTGGCAGCAAGAGGATAGGTGGCCTAAGCAAAAGTGGCATCCAGAACAACATAAAAACACTTATCCTTGGGGCAATAGTACATGGGGCATTTCCCTGGCTGCGGAGGAGGCTCCACTGCCGCCATAGCAGCCGTCAAGTCGGCGGTTTGAAGTAATCCCTAAATTTTTAATTTGTTCAATATGATTCCTAAATTTTTAATATGTTCAACGTGGTCCATAAAATTTTTGTACATATTCAATTTAATCCCTAAATAATATGAAAATACTCAATATTTTCCTTAAACTTGAGTTAATGAAAGAACTACATTAGACATTTTCATAAAGCTCAACTGAACATGTACCAAAAGTTTGGGATCGAATTAAAATTTTAGGGATCACATTTAGACCAATATTATGAATGACTTGTGTTATTATCCTGATTGAAGTAAAGTCGTTCAGAATTAGAAAAGCACCAGAAACGTGATGGATTGCCAATTGAGCGACGTTCCCCAACCCGAGTGGGTGGTCCACAGAGACAAGACCCACGTTTTCCAAGTTGAAAATGCCACTCCCGTTTTTATTATATGAGCTTTGAACCGAAGTAGCGAGTAAGCAACCTTGCTTTGACCGACCGGCAATTACATCACGAGAACGGATTATCGACTAATTTTGTTATTTTAGAGTCCTAACCACTTCCCATTTGTTTCTTTTCTTCGGACAACATTTTTAGACACCTTCTGTGATCGTACACTCGAATTACTGTCTAGCATCAACAAAGCAGCGTGTCTATGTGCCCATGAGGTTCCTGCCAACAAACTCGTCACTTTAAAAGTTCAATTTAATTTATGACAAGATAACATAAGATGCGCTCCCAATAATCATAGAGCAAATAGATATGAAAGTTTCAATTCGTATACAATTATGTACAGACAATTACACTTTGGTTTAAAGAAAATTGCGAGTCAACATGTGCCCCAACAACCCCATGAAGACCACTCTGATCTGAATCAAGAAGCTTCGAGGACACCACCTTCCGACTCTTATCCCGCCTGTCCGATTCTTGACGCCCACCGAACCCATGAAAACCTAAAGAAAAAGACAAGGATGCTGGTAAAACAAAGAAAAGACAAGGACGCTGGTAAAACAAAGCGGACGTGCGCGTGCTGCGGTCCTTCTCTCGTCGTGTCGAGGGATTTCAAACAGTGTATCCATCCATCGATCTTCCTTGTCTCATAGCCAGTACGCGCTTTTTGTCCTTTGGCCCCATCCCTCTCTCTCTCTCTCTCTCTCTCTCTCTCTCGCCTTCTTCGCTTCTTCTATTTAAGCCGCACCAAACCACTGCCACGAGGCCCCCCAGGTTGCTAGCGACCTTAAAGTACACTCCTTAATTCACCGACTCTTCCCCTTTTAAAAAGCAACAGCAGCCCAAGAACGGAGTTGACTCAATCTGAATCGCAGATCTGCAATTATGGGTATCGTGTGTAAGAGTTTTCCTTATGTGGGCTACATTAATTGAGATTGTAATTACCGTTTTACGGGGTTGGTCTAATAAGGTAAGGCATAAGGTTTTCTTAATGGTCGAATATGGGCCTGGCATGTGGTAGGCCGAGCGCCCGGCCCGTGATGAGGGGGCGCCCAAAAACTCTATAAATAGCGCTAAGGTCCTCCTCTTCAGCCTCAACTTTTCCAAAATTCTCTCCGAACTCACATAAGGCGTGTCGTGAGTGGCGGTCTCATCGAGCCGGGAATCGAGGGTTATAGAGGAGAAGATCTTTAGCATTGAAGGCCGGGATTGTTGTCGTTTTGCTCCAAGAACAATGGATTCAAAATCAGGTACACAAATCCTTATCAAATCTCATGGATTTTTGAGTTTCTAGCTATGTAGATCTTGGGAAGCCGTATCAACGGCCTACATCGTGAAGTTCCTCCGCTCCAAGCTGCTGAAGAGGCGACGCGGCTCGGACAGAGCCGCCGTCCACGTCGACGGCGGGGAGAGTTGCTCGGGACGGTATGGCGACACGGCAGAGACGGCGGTGAAGAGGTTGGAGTGGGGAGAGATCGAGAGGATCACGGGGTGCTTCTCGGAGGTGGTTGGAGAAGGCGGGTTCAGCACCGTGTACATGGGGCGTTTGCCCGTCTGTGGAGGAGGCTCCGCCGCTGCCACAGCCGTCAAAGTCCACTGCGGCGGGGGAGAGCGGCTCAGCACGGCCTTCAAGCAGGAGCTGGACGTGCTGCTTCGGCTCGAGCACGAGAACATCGTCAGGCTTCTCGGCTATTGCGATGATGCAGGTTGGCACGTCGCTCCTTTATGCACCTAGTATATATTTAATTACCAAGATATGAAAATATTTGTCAAACTTTATCGCTTTGAATCGGAAGAAAATCATTTCCACGAACAAGGTTGAGATTTTGACAGTTGTGCATTTCAATTTCAGCTATATTTTGCCATTTTATAAGTAAATGTTGATCGTATATAATCATGTAGTAATCCTACCACCATTAGCAAGAATGATTTTTCAGTAATATTCAATAAATATCATGTCATCGAAAATTACCATAAGAACATTTTTATTGGTAACTAATTTACGTTTCATCTCGTCTCGTGAAGATCAAGGCGCGCTCATATTCGAATACGTCTCTGGTGGAACACTCCATGAACGTCTCCATGGCAGCGGCGGCAATAAGTGCTCGACTCTCCCATGGAAGAGCCGTGTGAAGATCGCCTTCCAGCTCGCGCAAGCCATCGAATATCTCCATGAAAGATGCGCCCTCCACATCATCCATGGCGACATCAAATCCTCCAATGTTTTACTGGACGGTGACTCCAATTGCAGGCTCTGCGACTTTGGATCTGCGAAAATGGGCTTCTCGTCTATGATACCGCCGCCCTCGTCGTCGCCTTCATCATCTCCTTATGTTAGGAGAAAGAATATAATCATGGGTTCTCCGGGCTACACCGATCCGGCATACTTGAGGACCGGGATAGCCTCGAAGAAGAACGACATCTATAGCTTCGGCGTCTTGGTCCTCGAGCTCGTGACAGGTTTGGAGGCGTTTCGCGCGGACAGGGGACTGGTCTTGGCCTCAATGGCAGCTCATATGACTAAGGATGTCGATCGTATGGATGTCAGTGAGGTGACGAATATGGTGGATCCAAGATTGAGAGGCGATTTCAACGTGGAAGAGGCGAGGGCTCTGATTGGACTAGCGAGGTCGTGTTTCGACGAGTCGACCTTGGTTAGGCCGACGGCGAGCCACATGGTGGAGAGGATGAAAGAGAAGGTTTCTTCAATTTCGTTCATGAATTCAAATTCGAGGCATAAATTTTCTAATGATATGTAGCCAAATATGGACTACGTGTGTGCGGAGACCTACATGTACAATGTGTGAATTGCCAATATTGAACTATGTTTATGTGAAGATCTTCATGTGCATGGTTTGAAGTCAAATCGAATTGAATTAATCACGAGCGTCAGGAATTCATGAAAATACGGAAGAAAACAACGTCGTTCCTCCCCCTGTCTCTCTTACTTTTTTTCCCTGCACGCTCACCTTTTTCCCCCTTATTGACTTATTTTTCAATCTCCTTCGTTTCTTAACAAAAGCAAAAAGTTACTTTCATGCAAAATGATAAATTGATACATTTGTAATAAATTTATCCAAAATTATAAAACCCAAAATTTGTACATTAGTGATAAATTTACTTTTCGTTAGTGTTCATTAAATTTACCATCAAATTATTGAGTTATATAACATGTAATAGGTGACGGTTGTACTATTTCAAGATTTTACTCTATTTTTGTCACATACGTACCGGTTTGTAATTTTTCGTGGCATTATTCCTATTTAACGGAAATTAGCAAAAAGTAAATATGTTATTAATATACTAGTTTTATATTTTTTGTGATCAAAAAATTAGTTTAAGATTAATTTGTTACAGGTATACCAATTTAAGTTTTTTGGTGGTAAAAAAATAAATTTATGATAAATTTGTCTTAAGTGTATTAGTTTAGAGTTTTTCGTGATATTATACCAAATATATATATATATATATATATATATATATATATATCTCCTCCCTTTAAATTTTTCACCTACTGCTATCTATCTCCTACTATAAAAATAGAAACTACAATTATAAAATAAAAGCAAGTATTTTGGCTTGGCGACTTGGTTTGGTTGGGCAAAAAATAGTAAAATCGAACGAAACTATCTAACTTATATCCAATTTGATTTGTAAACTGGTTTTCTAAAATTACCTCTTCAAACCAATCTAATTTTAAATTTCAGTTGGGTTTGTCAGTTTGGATTGAATCATACTCGACCAAAATGATACAATCGGTTGGTTGGTTTTTACAGGTTCTTAATTGCTTTCGACCACTACCGAAAGGATTTCGAATCGGAATGGAGGATAGGTCAAGACCCGATTGATTGGTCAATCCTAATTTAACCGATTGGTCCCGTGTTTAAAACACTGATGAGAACAAACTAAAGTGAGAAAATGACACAAATAGTTCATAAACTTTGGCACAATATGCAATGTGGTCTCTAAATAATTTGTTCAATGTGGTTCCTGGATTTTTAATATATTTGATATGATTCATAAAACTTTTGGTACATGTTTAATTTAGTTCCCAAATTATATGACAATGCTCAATGTTTTCCCTGAACTTGAATTAATTGATAAGTAACAGTAAAAAATTTTATACAGTTCAAGGACTCAATTTAACATGTATCAAAAGTTTAGAGATTACACTGAATAGATTAAAAGTTCAAAGACTACGTCGTATATTTGACTAAAGTTTAGGGACCACATCGGTGAAATAAAAAATTTATGGATTACATTATACATTATGCTAAAATTTAGGGACCACTAGTAATATTATCCCAATTGAAGGAAGACCGTTCAAAATTAGAAAAGCACCAGAAACGTGATCGATTGTCAATTGAGAGAGGTTCCCTAGCCCCAGTGGGCGGTCCCGCAGAGACAAAACCCACGTTTTCCAAGTTGATAATGCCTTTCCCGTTCTCATCAGATTAGCTTTGAAACGAAGTAGCAAGTAAGCAACCTCACTTTGACCGACCGACAATTTCATTAGTGAGAAAAGATGATCGATTAAATGCCATTTTGAAAGTCCTAACTAATTCCCATTTGTTTCTATACGTCGGACACTTTGGCCCCCTTCCGGATCGTACTAACATCAACAAAGCAACGTGTCTATGTGCCTGCGAGTTTCGTGCTAACAAACCCAACACCTTAAAAATTCAATTTAGTCTACGACAGGAAAAAAAAACATGAGATGCTTCCGAAAAAATCATAGAGTAGATAGATATGAAAGTTTCATTTTATGTATACGTATCAGTATCCACGATTACACTTAGTTTAAAGAAAAATGTGAGTCAAAATGTGCCCTAACAACCCCGTGAAGGGCCCTCTGATCTGAATCAAGAAGCTTCAAGGATGCCACCTTCCGACTCTCACCCGGCCCATCCGATTCTTGACACCCACCGATCCCCCAAGAAACCCTAAGGAAAAGACAAATCCTGGTAAAACAAAGCGTTCGTGCGCGTGCTGCTGTCGTCAAGGGATTTCAAAAACAGTGTAGCCATCCATCGATCTTCTTTGTCCCTTAGCCAGTACGCGCTCTGTCCTTTGGCCCCATCTCTCTCTCTCCCCCTTCGCTTCTTCTCTTTGAGCCTCACCAAACCACTGCCACGAGCCCCACCAGCAGCTAGCGACCATAAAGTATACTCCATAATTCACCGACTCTTCCCTTTTAAAAAGCAACAGCAGCCCAAGAAGGCAGTCGACTTGATCTGAATCGCGGATCTGCAACTATGGGTATTGTGAAGTTCCTCCGCTCCAAGCTGCTGAACAGGCGACGAGCCGCCGTCCATGTCGACGGCGGGGAGAGTTGCTCGGGACGGTGCGGCGACGCGGCGGCAGAGGCGGTGGGGGTGGCTGTGAAGAGGTTGGAGTGGGGAGAGATCGAGAGGATCACGGGGAGCTTCTCGGAGGTGGTTGGAGAAGGCGGGTTCAGCACCGTGTACATGGGGCGTTTGCCCGTCTGCGGGCGAGGCTCCGCCGCCGCCGCAGCTGTCAAAGTCCACTGTGGCTGCGGAGAGCGGCTCAGCCTGGCCTTCAAGCAGGAGCTGGACGTGCTGCTTCGGCTCAAGCATGAGAACATCGTCAGGCTCCTCGGCTATTGCGATGATGCAGGTTGGCATACCAAATTATGAAAATATTTGTCAAACTTCATTACGTCGACAATTGTGCATTTCGGTTTCAGCTATATTTTACCATTTTATAAGTAAATTTTGACTGTCTATACTCATATGGTAATCCTACTCCCATTAGCAAAAATTGATTTTTCAGTACTATTCAGTAAATATCGTATCATCTAAAAGTACCATAAGAAAATTTTTATCAGTAACTAATTTAAGTTTCATCCCGTCTCATGAAGATCAAGGCGCGCTTATATTCGAATACGTCTCTGGCGGAACACTCCATGAACGCCTCCACGGCAGCGGCAGCAATAAGCGCTCGACTCTCCCATGGAAGAGCCGCGTGAAGATCGCCTTCCAACTTGCGCAAGCGATCGAACATCTCCATGAAAGATGCACCCTCCACATCATCCATGGCGACATCAAATCCTCCAATGTTTTACTGGACGGTGACTCCAATTGCAGGCTCTGCGACTTTGGATCCGCGAAAATGGGCTTCTCGTCTATGATACCGCCGCCATGGTCGTCACCCTCATCATCCCCTTATGTTAGGAGAAAGAATATTATCATGGGTTCTCTGGGCTACACTGATCCGGTGTACTTGAGGAACGGAATAGCCTCGAAGAAGAATGACATCTATAGCTTCGGCGTCTTGGTCCTTGAGCTCGTGACCGGTTTGGAGGCGTTTCGCGCGGACCAGGGACAGGTCTTGGCCTCAATGGCAGCTCATATGACTAAAAGTGTCGATTGTATGGATGTCGGTGAGGTGACGAAGATGGTGGATCCGAGATTGATAGGTGATTTCGATGTGGAAGAGGCGAGGACTGTGATTGGACTAGCGAGGTCATGTCTTGATGAGTCGACACTGGCTAGGCCGACGGCAAGCCGCGTGGTGAAGACGATGAAAGAGAATGGTCCTTCGATTTCGTTCACGGACTTGAATTCGAGGCACAAACTTTCTAATGATCTATAGCCAAACATGACCTATGTTTGTGTGGAGATCTACATGTACATGTTTTTATGTTCAAATGTGCAGTTGATTTTATCTCTTTGACATTTGGAGAACTTTGAAAGTTCGTGCCGTGTGTGCCGTGGCTTGCAAGAGAAGTTTGGCAAAGGGTTTGTCCACATTGATAATTGTATAAATGCAATATATTTCCATTATTTACAATCTATAAGTACCAATTTCCTTTAGAGGTCATTTTCATTCTATAGAAGTATTTCCATGGTATAAAAACTCACCAAAGACTTAAAAGCAAAACTCACATTATTCGAACATTTTGCCTTCTAATACGATTAAACATCATAAAGTTGTACGGTACACTGATGTACTATGAAAGTATGGTTTAATAAGCAAGTTTTGAGGTCGCACAACTATTTGGAAACTCGGTAAGAGCACGGTGGGCTCCAACCTACTATATGAAAATTCCATACATATGCCAAATAATGGAAAATGTAGTGGTTTGAACTATTTAGGGAAAATTCTAAATAAGAGTCTAAAGTATCATCATTTTCTTCAATAAGGATCCGAAATGGACTTTATTTAAAATAAGGGTATGAAATGGTTAAATCGTCTTAAATAAGGGCTTGAAATGTCTACATCAATTTCAAAAAAGAGCTTAACCTTTCAAACTAAAGGGCTTTTTCCTCTTCTACTTTATTTTTTTGTTTTTTTTCTTTGCTTTTTCTTGTTTCTTTTTTCTTTTCCCCCCTTCCCTCTGCCAACCATGGCAGAGGTTGCTAAACTCATGTGAGGGCCATCCTCACCAGCGAGGGCAACCCCTTGCTGACGTCGAGTGAGGGTCACCCTTGCTTGGACTAGCGAGGGCAACCCCTTGCCAACATCGGGTGAGGGCGCTTCTCACTAGTCCAAGCAAGGGTGACCCTTGCCTTGCAACCCATATTGACATCGAGCAAGGGTTGCCCTTGGACGATGTCGGCGAGGGTGACCCTCGCTAGCCCTGGTGAGCAATCTCTGTAGGGCATTGATAGCAATGACCGCGAGAGGGAAGAGGAAAAAGGAAAAAAGAAGAGAAAAGAAAATAAAAATAAATAAAAAATATAGTTACAACTTTTTTGACCAAAATACCATTTTTACGATAAGCGGAATAGTCATCAATCGGCCAGAAACCCTTATTTGAGACGATTTGGTCACTTTAAGTCTTTATTTAAAATGATTTGGCTATTTGAAGTCTTCATTTGAAACAAAGTGCACTTGGAGTCCTTGATTGAGAAAATGAGGGCATTTCAGACCCTTATTTGAAATTTTCCAAACTATTTGTTATACTGGAGAAATTTCTCAAAAACATTCTTGAATTCGTTCCTTGACAGCTTAAAGTTTTTGAAAAAGATGATTGAAGGCACAAAGATGGTAATTCCTCGCGCCCAATGTGATTCATTTATGTGTCTCCCTTCTTCACGCATCCGGGATTTTACAAGTTTCCTCACCCACACCGCACATTCTGACCCGGTAGGTGTTGGATTTTAATGTCTCTGTGTTGCTGGTTTTTAGACTGATGCTCCTCTATTCTGTTTTGCTTTGTTATGGTTTATTTTCCTGCTTAGTTGGTTATATTATACAACTGGTGTTTTGTTATTTAGGAAGTAAGTACACATCTAGGTGCAATTATATGCTGCACGTGTGTGTGTGTGAGCAGTTACTATTTTTTTGTTTAAGTTGTTTTTGTACTTGATAGTTTCTTTAGAGAACCGTAGCATGCAAGTTTGTGTTCTGTTCTCTCTGGCTTCTCCTCCTTCTTCGATATCCATAGTTCTGGTTTTTGTTTCTTGTTTTATTGCTTGATCAAGAACAACATTGGTATCGAGCATGAATGATCTTGAGGGACTGTGGAGTGAAGCAAGTATCGAAGTGTAAAGAAGTTAAAGGGTAATGGAGACAGGGTCGAGTGGTTTCTCTGCGATGGCTTCTCCAGTGTTTACTGGAGAGAATTATCAAGCATGGGCTGTTAAGATGAAAGCATTTCTGGAGGGTCATGATTTGTGGGAAGCTGTGGAGGATGATTATGAAGTTGCTCCACTTCCAAATAATCCGGCCATGAATCAAATCAAACTTCATAAAGAGAGAACCACAAGAAAAGCCAAGGCAAAATCTTGCCTGTATGCTGTTGTATCACCTGCTATCTTTACCAGAATTATGAAGTGTAACTCTGCAAAGGCCATATGGGACTTCTTGAAGGAAGAATATGAAGGTGATGAGAAGATAAGAGGTATGAAGGTGCTGAATCTCTTGAGAGAATTTGAGAGACAGTAGATGAAGGAGTTTGTGTCTGTGAAAGAATGTTCTAATAGGCTAGTGGGGATAGCTGATAAAATGAGAGTTCTGGGGACTGACTTGAAGGATGATAGGCTTGTTCAGAAGATCCTGGTGTCCCTTCTAGAGAAATTCGAAGCTACTATAGCTTCTCCGGAAAACACAAGGGACTTGGCTGATATAAAACTTGCGAGTTGTTGAATGCCTTGCGAGCACGGGAGCACAAAAGACTAATGAGGAAAGAAGAATATGTAGAGGGGGCATTGCAAGCCAAAGTAAAGCAAAATGAAGGAGGCAAAGGAAAGAAATGGATTCAGTTTAGAGGAAATGTTGCTGATTCGAGGTTTTTACCAAAAGAAGGGAATGCTGGTGGATCCAGCAAATGGAAAAATAATAAAAGGCCATGTCGATGTGGTGGAACCAACCATTAGTCTTTTAGATCCGGAAAAGGTCGATGCAAGGTGCAGAAGATGCCACAAGTTGGGTCATATGGAAGCTATTTGCAAAGGGAAAACTTATCAGCAAAACAGGAGAAGCACAAGTGGCAAGTGAGTGAAGTCGATGAAGAGCACCTATTTGTTGCTTCAGCTGGTGAATCTTCGATCGAAAATAGTACATGGCTGATAGATAGTGGTTGTACCAATCACATGACTGGCAACTTAAAGCTATTCAAGAACATAAACAAAACAAGAAGGTCCGAGTCGAATTGGCAATGGATAGCATATTGAAGTTCAAGGTAAAGGTGTAGTTGCTATTGAAGGAAACTAGGGGGTAAAGTTAATCAGGGATGTTCTCTTTGTGCCAGATATTGACCAAAATCTGTTAAGTGTTGGTCAGTTAGTGGAGATGGGCTATATAGTGAAGTTCGAAGGAAGGGAATGTCTCATTAAAAATGCTGATAGCAAAGAAGTCTTGAGAATTCCAATGAGGGATAAAAGCTTTATGTTCAAGCCACATGAGATGCAGCAGATGGCTTTGAAATACAAAGAAGAAAATATAGAGCTGTGGCACAAAAGACTTGGGCATGTTCACAGGAGGAGTATGCTGGTTATGCAGAAAAATGGCCTGGTAGATGATTTGCCAAGCTTAGAGGAAGAACTTCCACAATGCAGAACCTGTCTTTTTGGCAAACAAGCTAGATTTCCCTTCAAAGGAGGAGTCTCGAAGACATGTCAAAAGCTGGAACTAGTTCACACTGATGTGTGTGGACCTATGTCTGAACCCTCTCTAAATGGAAGCAGGTATTTTATTGCCTTTACTGATGATTTGACTAGGATGAGCTGGATCTATTTTCTGCGAGCTAAGACTGAAGTAGCTGATGTATTTATGAAGTTTAAAGCTTTAGTTGAGAATCAAAGTGGGAAGAAAATCAAAGCTCTCAGGTCTAACAATGGATCTAAGTATACAGCTAACAAATTTAAGCTGATTTGTGAGCAAGCAGGAATTGTGCAGCAATTTACAGCCCCTTACTCACCTCAACATAATGTGGTTAGTGAGAGAAAGAACATAAGCATTATGGAGATGGCCAGATGTATGATGCAGGAGAAGAATTTGCCTAAAAGGTTCTGGGCTGAGGCTGCCAATACTGCTGTGTTTCTATTAAATAGATTGCCTACAAAAGCTTTAGAGAAATTAACACCTCTCGAAGGCTGGCAAGATATTAAACCTTCTGTGAAAAACTTGAAGGTTTTTGGACGTTTGTGTTACACTCATGTTCCTGATGTTAAGAGGGACAAACTTGATAAAAAGGCAGAGATTGGGATCTTTGTTGGATATAGTATTCAATCAAGAGCTTACAGAATTTTCTATCCCATGACAGGGAAAATAGCGTGAGCAAAGATGTCATGTTTTTAGAGGAAGATGAATGGAATTGGATAAATGGAAGGATCACGTAATTGAAGCACTTCGAAAGACAACCCGAAAGATGTGGAGACTAATGGAATTACGTGGGAAATGGAAGAGAATATAGATGATCAACCTATGAGAGGCACAAGGTCACTTGCTGAGATTTATGAACGAAGTAATGTGGCAAGTACTCGAACCATCCAACTTTGTAGAAGCCAAGGAAGATCGAAGTGGATTGCAGCAATGCGGGGAGGAGATGGCAATGATTCGGAAAAATCATACTTGGGAATTAGTAGACAGGCCATTAGACAAGAATGTGATTGGAGTTAAGTGGGTGTTTAGGACAAAACTCAATCCTGATGGTTCTGTTAATAAGTATAAAGCAAGGCTAGTTGTGAAAGGCTATGCTCAAATATGGGGAGTAGACTATTCTGAAACTTTTGCTCCAGTTGCAAGGCTGGACACAATAAGGTTTTTGTTAGCTGTTGCAGTAGGGAAGGGTTGGACTATCTTTCAGCTAGATGTCAAGTCTGCATTCCTAAATGGAGCGCTTGAAGAGGAAATTTTTGTTGAACAACCTGAAGGTTTCAGTATTAAAGGGCAAGAGGAAAGTGTATACAGATTGCGCAAAGCTTTATATGGACTGAAGCAAGCTCCAAGAGCCTGGTATGGAAAGATAGATTGATATTTATAGGATTTTGGTTTTGCAAAAAGTTTAAGCGAGTTCACTCTTTATATCAAGAAAGTAAATCATAGTGTGGTAGTTCTGTCTCTCTATGTGGATGATCTATTGGTGACAAGAAATGATGTTGAACTGATAGAAAATGTTAAGCAAGGTTTGTTTGCAGGTTTTGAGATGACGAACTTAGGAAAAATGGCTTATTTCTTAGGTCTGGAAGTTAAGCAAAGTCCATATGAAATCTTCATTTGCCAGAAGAAATATTTGAAGGAAATTCTAAAGAAGTTTCGAGATGGAAGGCGTCGAAGTGTCGTACACCTATGGCAGCTAAAGAGAAGTTGCAGAAAGTTGATGAAACAGATGCTGTGGATGCCTCGATGTATAGAAGTTTGATAGGGTATCTTATGTACCTTACAGCAACCAGACCAGACATTCTATTTGCTGTAAGTGTTCTATCCAAATTTATGAGTGATCCAAGTCAGCTTCATTTGATTGCAGATCTAAAGATCAACTTGCAGATATGTTCACAAAACCACTTCAAGCTAGAAGATTTAAAGTATTGAGAAAGAAAATTGGAGTATGCAGCAGCTACTGATCCAAGGAGGAGTTTGTTGGATTTTAATGTCTCTGTGCTGCTGGTTTTTAGACTGATGCTCCTCTGTTCTGTTTTGCTTTGTTATGGTTTATTTTCCTGCTTAGTTGGTTATATTATACAGCTGGTGTTTTGTTATTTAGGAAGTAAGTACACGTCTAGGTGCAATTACATGCTGCACATGTGTGTGTGTGTGAGCAGTTACTATTTTTTTGTTTAAGTTGTTTTTGTACTTGACAGTTTCTTTAGAGAACCGTAGCATGCAGGTTTGTGTTCTGTTCTCTCTGGCTTCTCCTCCTTCTTCGATATCCATAGTTCTGGTTTTCTGTTTCTTGTTTTACTGCTTGATTAGTAACAACAGTAGGGATAGACCATTTTCGACTTGGTCTCGACAGGGAAATATTATTACACGAACCCGAAGCGCACAGGCTCCATAAATCTCAAACGTTACTCATGCGGATTCACGTGGAACCCCTTACGCTATTGGGTAAGCGTGGAAGGCCTCCTCACATAAGAACCTGTGCAGTGCAATATGTTTGCACAACGTATTAACGATAAGTTTATTCACATCACCTCGAGACAGAGAGCCAAAAACACAAGTTACAAGAAAGAAAAACGAAAATACCACACGGCAAGACATGCCTGATTTCATGTCTTGGCATGAATTTACACATTTGTATCATAACCCAACTATTTAGCAAGAAGAAAAGGATCGATGTGCTTTTAGGCCGACTCCAAGTAGCACGGATTACAAACATGCTTGTGGCATGCAAACACCAATTGCTGGCCTTCCTGAGACGATGATGTTCCTTTCTATGGGCGGAATTTGCAAGCAGTTTTGAGCTCCTCTGCTGGTTTATCCCCTGCAAATCCTTTGTCAACCCAAGCAGAGTATCCTCCTTCCATGTTGTTCACATTCTTATACCCCTGAATCGACCAAATTCCACAAATGACTTTATTTTACTAATACTTGCTAATCCAATTTACTTAATCAGAGCGCGCCGGTGGTGAAAAATGTCACATTGCATGGGAATCGGACCAAAAATGCTCCTAACTGACGAAAGCTTTATAATCTGATATTGCTTATCCTCTCTTTAGCGCCCCTAATGCTGTGATAAAGCAAACGGGAATCCATTGGGAGAGTCGAACTAACCGCATTGAGAAGGTCAACGCAGGCACGGAGCGATCTGCCCCCGCTGTTGCAACCCTGCACATGCAGCAATATAAACCAATGAGTTCCGGCTCATTGTTTTTCTGTCTGAATTCTAGATGTTACATTACTGAAAACTGAGTTCAATCGATTGGGGGCGGTGAGCTATATACCACAACCAGGTGATCTTCTTTGTTGCATACTGCAGCTACTTGAGTGAGAAAGTCAGGATTTTTAACTCTTCCATCTGGTGTGGAGAACACGTAAGGCACGTTCACTGCATTCTCAACATGGCTCTTCTTGAACTCCTCCTCTGTCCTGTGTCAATGAAAAGAACATCGCCCCTCAAACACTCCAGTTGCATTGAGATTTCAGATCCCTCTCCCCGACTCGATTCGAATTACACAGCCGAAACAAGAAGGAAAAAACGACAATCTGTTGAACTTCTGACCTCACATCTAAGTACTGGTGGCCGACGGTTAGGAGGCCTTTGGCAGTGTATACATCGACATTAGCAACATCTTCAGACCTGCCAAAAGGAAAAGTAAGAGAGAGTCAACACTCAGGATGAAAGCTATGCGATCAACATCAGCTTCTGATGGAACTCGTTCATGCGAAAAAATCCTACTTTTTGATGGTTTCCATGGTTTGATGATCGCCGAGAGATCGAGATATGGAAGCTCGGATCCCGCCCTGTGATATCTTGAGCTGCTTCAAGGAGAAGAAAATGATTCCTGAAAGTTTGATACGTTGACTTAAGCAACTATATGGCGTGCAAAGAGCAAACTCTCCAGCTAAGAAAGATTTAAAAATGGCGATCAAAGCAAACTGGATTGGTTCTTCCCTTGACTTTGAGATATCGCACTTAGTAACGACATCGGCATCAGCATTACAGCTCAAGTAAGGGATTGATATGGACGTCGAAACGAGATCCATGACTTTTCTATGAATTGAGTACTGCATCAGCTCGAACCAGAGACTGTTCTTTTAAATATGTGATAATTGATCAAATTTAATACTTGGATAATTAATAAAGTCAGATGAATGTTGGGGAGGGACAAAACCGTGGACTTCAAATGCTTTCCCTCCTTTGAAGGATTAAGCGAGATGGAGCGTGAATGAATCATAATGTCGACGCGAGAGAAGTTCTCTTTTTGTTCAATATAAGTAGGCGGTAACTCAAAAAATCCAATAAAATTCGGTAACTAAGTCAAATAGACGTTGACGACTTTTTCTATTGACAATCTTATATTTTGACACTTATTGGCTGTTTTAGAAATGGAATAATGACATGAATGATTCTTAAACTTTGGCTCAATGTGCATTGTGGTTTCCGAACTTTAACCCTGATGTTTGTTGTAGTCCCTGAACTTTTAGTTCATTTAATGTAGACTTTGGATTTCCGGTACAAGTTCTAATTTATGTATTGTATGGAAATATTCAACGTAATCCTTTCATTAATTAGAGATCAGGGATAACATTGAATATTTTCATTTAATTTAGAGATTAAGTTGAATAGATACCAAAAGTTTAAAAATTACATTAAATAAATTAAAAGTTCAAGAATATTAAGTCAAAGTTTAGGGACTGTTTGTATAGTTTTTCTTTTAGAGATCTGCTAACCCGGAAAAGAACAGCCTTTTTTAACAGGGACAGTAGAACAGGCTCAACAAGCTGCCATGTAGAGTTACACCACTTAAAACTCAGGACAAGCGTTGACACCGGGGGGAAACGGTAGCTATTTTCCTTTAAAATATTAAAGGAGTAAGCATGAGTGCTGTTGCGTTATGAGAAAGTCGTTAGCTTAATTAACGGAGAAGAAGAAGATGATGATGATGATGATGATGATGGAGATGTGTAATGACGTTGACTTTCCATAGAAAATGCTTTCCGTCTGAACTCTCGCCGTTATAAGCACCCCCGTCGATCTCTTCTTCTCGCTGATCTATTCTGCGTCCTAGGAATCAAAGCTCGACCTTCTTTCCGGTTTCCACTAATCTCCGGTGAGTCGTCGAACTGAGAAAAATGTCAGGATCAGGGGCCCAGAAGCTTGCTCTGGGAACGTTGGAAGTGGACTCGACGTTACAGGAGGACATGCCCGTGATACGATGCAAGTGCGTTTCGATCGATGATGCGACCGAGGGTGTTCAGCAACTCAAGCTGGATAAGTATGATCTGTTGCGAAAGGTAAAACCCGATAAAACTCTGGGCTGTGGAATAAGTTAGGGTGAAGCTCCGTCTAGATCTAGTATGGAAACTAAAGTATCCTCACATTCCATGAAAAGTGAAACAGAAAGAAGAAAGGTAGGATAGAAATTGTTAATTAGATTTACATGAATGATGTAGGTCGGAGCTGAGTTTGTGGGAACCTTCTTCCTGGTGCTTTGCGCGGTTGCCGGCCCAATCGTGAACCAAAAGTACGGTGGAGTAGAGACGTTGATCGGGAACGCGGTGTGCGCTGGAGTTGCTGTGACGGTCATAGTTTTCTCGATCGGTCACATATCGGGAGCCCACCTGAACCCGTCGGTGACGATCGCCTTTGCAGTGACCCAGCACTTTCCATGGATCCAAGTGCCTGGCTACGTTGCCGCACAGGTCGGAGGCTCGATGTGCGCTTCCTACGTCCTCAAGGGGGTTTTCCATCCCTTCGCGAACGGCGGGGTCACGGTGCCTTTGGTGAATGTCGGGCAGGCATTTGCTCTCGAATTTCTCGCCACTTTCCTTCTCATGTTTGTGATCGTCGCGGTGGCAACCGACGCTCGTGCGGTACGGCGTCGCCCGTGTCATATATTCGCCCTTCCTCTATCTGTGCTCGTTTCATTCCATTAATCATCAAAAGCTCTCCAACCATATTCTGGCTGCATTTTACATGATGACAGGTAGGAGATTTAGCAGGTATTGCAATTGGAGCAACAGTGCTGCTTGACATTCTTGTGGCAGGGTAAGAATTGTATTTACTTATTCTTACCTTTCGGAAAAAAAACATAGAGAGAAATCCGAGTACATAACGCTGCGATGATAGGATGTCGACCGGGGCTTCCATGAACCCCGTGAGGACTCTCGGCCCGGCTGTGGCAGCAGGGAATTACAAAGGATTGTGGATGTACATGGTGGCTCCTCCTCTTGGAGCAATAGCTGGCGCTGCAACTTACACGGTCTTGAAGCTTAGAGGTTACGAGGCTGAGCCGCCGCGTCGGAGGAGGATAACCTTCAGATGCTAAGGGTGGTCGGGTCCTCGACGACTCCAAAGCAAGACCCGACTGCTCCGCCCGGGATAAACAGCAATTAGCTAGGATCCACCTGTGGTAGTTTTGTAGCGGTCAGTGTGGTTTTTAGGGGAACTGACAAAGGGAGTGTACGTGCCTTGAGTTTCCAAAAAGTATCCCAGAGAATGCCACTGTTCATGATCATGTTAGTTCCCTTTGGATGTATAAGTTCATTAGATTACAATTTTAGTCCTCGAAGTACGAATTTTCGTGCAATCTGGTCCTCTAATTACTTTTCGTTCGATGTATTTCTTTATCTTTCTTGTCTCGTTGAGGCCTTCGTCGTTAAGCAGTAGTTAACATCATTAGATTATGACAGCGAAACGTTAAAATAACAGAAAGGGAGAAATTAGGGGAGAGAGAGAGAAATAGCAGTAGCTCAACCTCGCTCGAAAGCCGGTGAAGGTCGGAGCCGTACGCCTAACCATGGGGTTGGCGGACCGCGGGTGCACCAAGCCTGGCCTAAGCCACAAAGACTTGAACACTTTGTGGGTGAGTTAGGGTAAGGGCATCCGGTGAGAAAGTTCTGCTCTTGACTCTATTGAGTCCGAGCCAAGGCCGACCCACTCTGTAGATTTGTGTCCAAGAATTTTATTACAGGCGAAAGTGAACAAAAAATTTAGGTCCCACCTGAAGCCTCAAGCCGGGACCGGGGCCGCTCAATAGTCAACTCTAGCAGCCACCAGCGGGGCCTAACGACTCCGCACACGTTCGTCCGAGGATTGCTGTGAGGCGCCTAGGCTTAACACAACTTTCATCTCTTAAAAATTTTGAAGGCAGCTAACGTCCGTAGTTCTGCTCTGAATGGAACTTAGAAAGGGGTGTAGTTTAAACGGTAGAGTCCTTTTCTTGGCAGGTTATCTTTCATTTTCCATACTATTGCTTGGGGCGTCAGCTCTTGGAATGTTCATTGGTTATGGCAAAGTCGGATGATCTTTCTTTCCACCTCAAAAGGTTTAAAAAATCTAAGGGGGGGAGTAATAAATAGGCAACCTAATTAATATATGCATTGTGTAAGTGTATAATGCATGATATCACCGGTTACAAGAATAGTGAAATATAAAGAATAGTGATAAAAGGGGAGTTTTTGACGATAAGATTATTCATATGACGCCAAGACATTAGGGGGACATATATTTTTTTGTTTTGTTTTGACAAGCAATGCATATGGATGCGCTCTCATGACATGTGTTGGACACAACCCGTTCTATGCATTATGGGATAAAACATGAATAATAAAGAGAAAATAGAAGATGACATGGCATGACATGACACACTTAACTTTATATGTTAATGCGAATTGTCATGTTTTTATCGTAATTCAATTACTCAACAAGTAGAATCGAAATCAATATGTTTTAGACTGACTCGAGCTACAAATACGGCATTGACACGTGAAAACAAATTACCAACCCCTCCTCCTTTTACGGCCGGAATTTGCAGGCTGTTCTGAGTTCCTTTTCTCGTTTGTCCCCTGCAAATCCTTTGTCAACCCAAGCAGAGTATCCTCCTTCCATGCTGTTCAAATTCTTATACCCCTGAATCCACCAAAATTCCACACGCCCACACAAACAAACGTAAAAGTCTTTACTTTTGCTAATGTTTACCAATCTAGTTCGATTAATCAGAGTGCGTCGCCGGTGAATAGTCGCATTCTGCAGGAATCAGACTGAAAAGCTCCCAACTAGCGAAAGCTTTACTATTTGATGTCGCTTTTCCTCGCTGTCGTGCCCCTAGTGTTGTGATGAAGCAAACGACATTCGTTTGGATAGTCGAACTTACTGCATTGACAAGGTCGATGCAGGCACGGAGCGATCTGCCCCCGCTGTTGCAACCCTACACATATGGCAATATATTAACCGATGAATCCACCTGAAGTTTGTCTTTCTTTTTGTTAACTTCTGATGTTACATTACCAAACGAGTTCACTGAACCGGGGTTCGAGAGCTACATACCACGACCAAGTGATCTCCTTTGTTGCAGACTGCAGCTCCTTGGGTGAGAAATTCAGGATTTTATACTCTTCCATCTGGTGAAGAGCATGTTAGGCACATTCACTGCATTCTCATTGTGGTTCTACCGTCTGTCCTTTGTCATTGCACTCGAACCCTCAATTTGTAACGAGATTTCACATTTCTCATCCCAACCCGATTTGAAAAAGATGCCGATACATGAAGGAAAATACCGTCTGTTAACTTCTGACGTCACATCTAAGTACCGGTGGCCGATGATTAGGAGGCCTTTGGCAGTGTATACGTCAACAGTGGCGATATCTTCAGACCTGAAATGACCCAAAAATGAAAAAGAGCGAGAGCCAAGACTTAGGATTAAAGCAATGCGATCAACATTAATTCTGATGAGAACGTGTTTATGTAAATCATCTTGCTTTTTGGTTGTTTTCCATGAATGAGACTATCGCCACGAGTTCACGATTTGAAAGCACAGATCCTGCTTTGTGAGATCTCAAGCTATTTCATGATGAGAAGAAGATGATTCTGGAAATTCCAATCCATGAAGTTCGAAAATGGTGATCAAGGCAAACTGGCATTTAAAATGAAGTTCGGCATCAGCATTCCTGCTCAAGCATGTGATCGACTCGGATGTCAAAACAACGTCCGTGACCATTTTTCTTTGGTTGAATGATTACTTCATCAACTTGAACTAGAGACTGGCTTTAATCTTATGACACTGGTCACTCGTTAATACTTCGAAATAATTCGAAGTCAAATGAAAGGTGGGGAGCGCGGAAACCTGGGCTTAAACGTTCTCTCTCTTCTTCAAATTATCCAAGAGACATACTGTTTCATATCAGTGAAGCTCGAAATGGGATTTGCTTGGACGCCTTTGAGTCTCTTTCAAATAGGGCGATCTGGGCGGTTTATGAGTAACTCTTCTTTCCGCATCTTCTAGGGCGTGAATTGCGATGTAACATTAGCAGGATGTACCAAACTTTTAGAAAAAGAATTTCGTCTCATAACATGCATTCTTTTACCTGGGATCATGCTGAAGTCTCACTTCTTAAGTTACAGATTTTCCAATAGGAGGCCAAACATTGGAGGAATTTCAGATATGGTCTATTGATGATGTCCCCAGAACCCAGTCATGTCCTAAGCAAGAGGGTATTTCCCTTTAGTCTTTTCTTTTCCCTTTTCAAATGATGAGTGAGGTTTTCAAGTACTTGGCAGCCAAGACAAGCTTTAGAGCACTTGATCTTGAGTTCAATTATTCATGCTCAAGTAACTGTAAACTAAATGCAGGTGTCACGTGCTTGCTTATTCTTTCGTTCCTTACTCATGTCACCTCAAGTACCTCTCTGTCTTTGCTGTTAAGGATAGCAATGCATGACTCGTTCACATTTAAAATATTTTGAATTTGTCAATACTTTTATCATTTAATTAGTGTTGTAGTTATTATTATAGTTATTATTGTAATTGACTAATTCATTTTGAATTAGTGTGTTCCTATATCATGTAATTATTACCGTAATTATTATTGTAATGGACTAATTCAAAATTCAAATTTTTTTGAATTAGCCCATTTAATTATTGTAACAGCTAGTAGATAAACTCTATAAATACAAATGCTATCCCAAAGTTAAAGGATGAGTGAAACTCATGCTCAAATTTAGAGTCTATTTTTACATGGTATTAGAGCATTAACAAAATCCTTGAAAACGCTTTCGCTATTCGTTCTTTTTCTTCTATTTTTCAACTTCTTCTATTCACGATGTCCTCTCTCACCTCTACTTTGGTTGTGCAACATCACCTTAGCCTCAAACTTTTTGGTGATAACTTTCTGTTGTGATAAATCCAGCTGTTTTCATTGCTTTGCAGCCAATCCTTAATGCGATACCTTGACGGCACCATTATTTGTCCCACTCCAACCATCACCTTCACGGGCTCTATTACTGCTGCACCGAACCCTACATATGATGAATCGATTCGAAAAGACCGACTTGTTCTTAGCTGGATGATATCTTCTCTTTCACTTGATATCCTACCCTATGTAGTTGGATTAACTATTGCTACTACCAATGTTTGGAAGGCTCTACAAACTACCTTTGAAACTCTATCGCATACAAGCATTCTTCAACTTCATATGTAACTCCAGAATACAGACAAATGTGATAAATTTGTTACAACTTATTTCTACAAGGTAAAGTACATTTCAAATCAATTAGCTGTTGCTAATTGTCCTCTAGGGAATGAAGGACTAAATGCCATTGTCTTCCTTAATCTTGATTCTAATTTTCTTGACATTATTGTTGCTTTGGCTATAGACTGATTCAATAATTTTTCCTGAACTCCATCGATTGCTCCTCATCATGAGCTTTGAATGAAGTCTGGCATAGTGTCTATAGAGGCAAATGTTATTACTTACATCCCTCCATCATTTATCCCTATCACTTAGTTACAACAAATTTCCATTTTTCAACTATTGACCACCCAAAACCTTCAACATTGTTGGCAAGGCAACCAGCGCAATCATGGAAACCTAGCCAATCGATCAAAAAACAGGAAAGACCGATGCCAAATTTGTCAGAAATATAACCACACGACTATAAGATTCAAGTATTCACAGTCTAACAATAGTGCATCTCAACCTATTGCCAATATGGTTGGGATTTTTCCTACTCCATCGCAGCAAGACTGGTTTCTGAATACTATAGTCACTCACCATGTAACGCTTGACATTGCCAATCTACAGATTTTTGCACCACATAATAGTAATAAATCTCTTCGTGTAGGTAATGGAGCAGGTTTAAACATTGTTAATGTCGATTCTTCCACTCTTAAAAACCCTATGAACAAATCTTTTACTTTCTAAAATATCCTTCATGTCCCTACCATTACATGAAATTTTCTTTATGTATACAATTTTACACATGATAAAAATTACTTCTTTGAGTTTCATCCATTTCACTTTGTTGTGAAGGATTTGTAGACCAAGACATCACTACTCGAAGGATCGCTTAAGGATGGACTATATTAGCTGCCGAGTCTTTATACTACATCTCCATCTGCCAACACTATCTTACTTGATACTTCCGCCACTATCACCACTTGGTATGCTCGAATGGGTCATCCCCAAAAAAGCAAAGTTTGCTCTTTGATTCATTCAAATAATTTGTCATGTTCTGTATCTGATTTTAATAACTGTGCTTCCTATTTGTTAGGAAAATCTCATAAAGCACCCCTACCCCCCATCATAGCATTGGTAAAGCACCTCTCAATTTAATTTTTACTTATGTATGGGGACCTACTCCAATTGATTTTGTTTTCGGTTATAAGTATTTGTTATATTTGTTGATGATTTTTCCAAAAATGCTTGGTACTATACTATTCAAAGTCGGTCTATGGTCCTTTCCATTTTCAAAAAATTCAAGATCATGGTTGAGAAACCATTTGAAAAATCCATCAAAACCGTACAATCTGATTAGGGTGGGAAATACAAAACCTTCAATAAAATTTTTCCATAAGATAGAATTCTACATTGAGTAGCATGTCCACACACTCACAAGTAGCATAAGCAGCTGAGTGAAAAATTCGCCATATTGTTGATATTGGCCTTACATGATTGGCCCATGCATCTTTTCCCATTAAGTATTGGCCTTATGTTTTTGAAACCACAATATACCTTATTAACAAAATGCCCATACCATTTTTAAATAATATCTCACTTTTCTAACACTTTTCCATCAACGATCGGATTTCAAGTTTTAAAAAATATTTGGTTGTACTGTTTTCTCTTTATTAAGGCCATATAATTTGCATAAGTTTTCACTCTATTCTACTCAATGTGCATGCTTAGGATATAGTCCATTGTATGTTGGTTACCATTGTTTAGATTACAAAACTAGATGCATATAAATTGCAAGACATGCTCATTTTATTGAAAATATGTTTCCATACATCACACTTGGTTCACACTCCTCTGAAATAGCCTCATCATCACATGCATGTTGAAGATCTCCACGACTGGTATGTCGTCCCATGCGAACCATGGTGTTAATGGTAATATCTTGCCTTCTATTCCACCCTCTAACACCTCCTCACCCACCTTTGAAAAATCATCATCAACATTGTTAAATACTAATGATGCTTAAACATTTAACACGTTGGTTTCTAGTCTTTTTAATGTCGGTATAGGTTGTGAAAGCCTGAATTTTCAGAATTTGTTTTCGATTAAATAAATTGGGCCTTTCATCGAAGCGCCAAAAGTGCAATTCTCTGAGCTGATCACTCATGAGATAACTGGATTATCTGGGGAAGCAATCAAGGAATCTAAATGCAATTAGACTTGAGAATTCGATCAGGAATCGATTACTCGACCGTGTTGATCTGCAAGGGTCATTACGACACTGTCAGAATTGATTAGAGATTAGAGATAGGTCGATTCGACTGAGATATGTGATAAGAGTGTGGGTGATTCCACCTGATTACAAAATTCTCATCGATCGGCACTAAATTGATTTTCTAACGTTTTGGGTACCCCGTGTCTATAATTGAAATCTCGAAATTTTCATGACAACCGAGAGTTGTTAATGTGTCGAAGATATACATTGTGACTTCGAGATAAATCGATCACGGGTCGATTACACCAAAATTTCCTAAAAGTTACTCGGTAGACTAGGTCACGCTAAAAGCACTTCGAAGTGAAATTAATCATGAATTTGAATCCGATTTCAGAAATTGAAAGTTCTGTGGTGTCACGAGCTATTTTAAGAATGTCGACTCATCCTCCGAAGATTTTTTTAGAGATTCCGGGATTTTTGCGAAAATTCGATACGGATGTTGCGGAAAATTAGCGGAAATTTGTACAGGCCAAATTAAAGGAAATTTGGACTTTCAAACCGAGCTATATGGCAAAGGGGAATTGTAGAAATTATGTGGGCTTTTTCTACATCAAATTTGGACATTAAATTGAAGAATTTGGATGGGAATTGAAGCTTAAATTGAAGAATTCGGATCTATGGTGAGGGCAGCATATATTGGCATCAAAATTGAATAATTTAGTGGAAATTACACTAGAAAGTATTAGGGGACATGGCATTCAATGGAGGGGATAAACTCTTTGACTTTACCTTTGTTCGAATCGTTTTTAATCAAGTAAAAACGAGCTGTTTTTCCCCCTCCCGTCGCTGCTTTCTCTTAAAATTTTCCTCTCTGCTTGAGCATCCCTTGGACGAGCAGCTTTTGTCTTCTTCTTGCAATTGTGGTCACCGAAATAGCTGCAGATGACCGCCTCCTGTCCCTCAGCTATTGACCGCACCCGCTCGTCCACGATCTCCCTTCAATTCTCTTGCTGCCAGCCGCTGCCACGTTGGGTCAGCAAAACCAGCTGAAGCCTTTTTTGTAGACCATCTACCTCGTTGAAGCTGCCCGCGCGTCATCAACTCAGCTAGCAATCCAGCGAAGACCAACTCCCACTGCTCCACTTGCGTTCATTCTTCCTTCACCGAAGCTGCTTCAGTCCTTGGCAGCGCGTCCTTCAACGTCGGGTGTCTCCTCTTGCTCAACAATCCCACCGAACCAGCCGCTTCTTCAGCTGGTCGTCGACTCCAGCAGCAGCAACGCACGAAGCCCAGCTTCATTTCTTTTCAGCCCAAGGCATGGCTCAGTGTCTTCAGCCCCATCTCCACGCTCGAACATCTCCAAGCTATTTTTTGGGTGAGCAAATCCAGCAGTATTCGGCCTAGCAGACTTCAATTCTCGGGCCCAGCTCGCCATTGCGCAGCCCACTAAAGCATGCCACTTAAGGCCCAGCTCGGATCCAGCCCATTCAAAGCTTATTCAGCCCATCTTCGTGAAAGCTAGCCCAGCGATTTTCACTAGGTCCATTAAGCCAATTCGTGTAATTCCAGCAAGTCCATTGAAGCCCAAGTTTCAAGCCCATTTGAAGCCCAGCCCAAGTTGAAAACAAATCTCAGTTTGGGCTGAGATTTGTTGGGCCAATTCTAGGCCTGGTCCAAGTGTCCGTCGACGCCGTTGAAAATTCAGATTTCGGCCGCCGTCGTGCCGTTGTTGCGGTGAACCAGTTTCCACAATTAACCGATGAGTTTATACTCTAAACTCTTTTTAGTAGGCCAATAACGTTAAGGGCTGTTTAGATTTATTTAATTAGGAATTAGGTGGTTAGTTAGATTAAATTAGAAATTTAATTATTTAATTATGCATGTTAAGTGGTCGATTAAATTAGTTGAGGCTTAGATAAATTGCATTATTTATCTAGGAGGGTTCGGGAATTTTCTGAGTCCGTATTGGTTTTTAATTTAATAATTTTGGCCTAGGTTAGTATTTTTAAAAATTAAATTGAATTAATTAATTAATTTTCGAAATTAATTAATTATTAATTATTTTTCCGGAAATTAGGCCGGGATAGATGGTGACCGGGATTTCGTGCTGATTGCACTGGTGTGGTTAAATTTTGCAATTGAGTGATAATTTTTGCAAATTGAGTGCTGATTGGAACTTTGATATCTAATTCCAAATTTTATGAAATATTAGCATTTTAATTGGAAAATACCTGGTGTCGGGTGTTGACACCGAAAGTGGTTTTTGAGTACCAAATCAGGTTAGGTGAGCAATATAGATCTGTAGTAGCTTCGGTGAGCAATAGCAAGCAATAACGCTTTAGCAACTTCGATGAGCACTTTAGATAACAGCTTCGGTGAGCACTTTAGATAACAGTTTCAGCGAGCACATGTCATCTAATAACTTTGGTGAGCATTATTTGATCTAGCAACTTCAGTGAGCAAATTTTAGACATCAGCTCTGGGGAGCAATGATAGATGAGTATATCTATTTCAGCTTAGATGAGCAGTATTCAAATCGACAAAATTTATGGATGCCATTGATGACATAGAGTCGAATGAATTGACTAATTGATGGTGGATTTGAATTGAATTGTTCAATTGAGTATTTGAACTGTACTAACCTGCAAGGTGAATCTGAGGCGCATGATTAGGACACTTCCAGGCGCATTTCCTCCTAATTGGGGCTTAGAGCATGGACTCGCTAGGACATTGTCTTATTGGTTATTATATAACCATTTTCAGGGCCGTTGAGTGGAGAACCTAAAGCTGAGAGGAGATGATTTGAAGCATAGGTCAGTTAGGACCGCTTCTTTTTGGAAAGCTAATATTTTGAGGTCTCTTGACCATAGACTTTTGTACATGACTCAGTGTATATATAAAAGTATATTTATTTGTGAATCTGTTGTCCTGCTTTTCTATCCCAAGATGATTACTGTCAGGAGATTTATTTTCGCTTCTACATATGCAATAAAATGAAAGGGTCCACGACTCGTCTTGAGAAGTCGCAAAATTTTATCGACTAGAGAGGGATGAACACGTGCTTGAGGTTCGGGACGTGTGGCTTACCTACATCGACATAAATAGTATCTTTGTTTCCACCAATATATTCCCATTCATCGGCACTAGCGACAAATTCCCCACCATATTTGAAAATGATGCCCACGGTAAAATTATCCCCCATGCCGACCAGCACCCAAGAAAAAAAAGTAACTTTTGAGACCACAAGACATAAACGACAAGCAACAACTTAAAATGAAGGTCCCACAATGACATCTAATTAAAAAAAAAAAAAAAAAAAAAAAAACAACTCAACACTTGTCTTTTCCTAGGTAGAAAGCAACAATAGAACAATTGGGGGTTGATAAAATAAATCGAGGTCCCCACATTGTCAGCTTTAGCGTAAAATGATGAGGCAACACACACTAATGACCCTAATTTTTCCTTCTCACAATTATCCCCCATGCCGACCAAGCACCCAAGAAAAAAAGTAACTTTTGAGACCACAACACATAAAGGACAAGCAACAACTTAAAATGGAGGTCCCACAATGACATCTAATTGAAAAAAAAAAAAAAAAACAACTCAACGCTTGTCTTTTCCTAGATAGAAAGCAACAATAGAACAATTGGGGGTTGATAAAATAAATCGAGGTCCCAACATTGTCAGCTTTAGCGTAAAATGACGAGGCGATGCACACTAATGACCCTAATTTTTCCTTCTCACCCAAGCCCTAATTTTTTTCCCTCCCAAACCCCTAATTTTTTCCCTCCAATTGACTAACTCAAAGAGTATCACTTATGACTAACCTGACTAATTGAAAGCAACAAGGCAGCAAGCAATGATGGCAAGCAAGTGAGCGACGGACGGTGCGAGTGAGCGAGCGTGAGCAAGCAAGTGAGTGACGGACGGTGAGCGAGCGAGCGAGCGAGAGCAATGTTCATAGAGAATTGTCGATGATGAGGCAATAGATTGAAGCCCTAATTTTCGTTCATTTTGGCCCGCATCATATGGTGTCATTTTTGGGTAACGACGTTCGGCGCCGTTTAGTCCAACCCAGCCACGTTAGACTAAGCAATTCCGTTTTGCTAGTCCACGTGGGCTGGAATTTGTTAAAAAAAAATTCCAACTCAACCATGTTTTCTTAATTGTAAAAGTCACGTAATTATTTTGACTATAATATTCGTTATTAGCACTTAAGTGATCTTTTATTTTTTATTTTTTTCCTATATGACACTTAAATGAGCTAGTGAAAAGTTGTGACACTGAAATGAACGTCATACATAAGTTAAGGCACTTCCATTATCCTTCTCCCTTCTTAACTCTTCCATCTGGTGTGGAGAACATGTAAGGCACGTTCACTGGATTCTCAATGTGGCTCTTCTTGAACTCCTCCTCCGTCTTGTGTCAATGAGAAGAACATTGCCCATCAGACGCTCCAGTTGCATCGAGATTTCAGATCCCTTTCCCCCGACTCGATTCGAAAAACACGCCCAAACAAGGAGGGAGAAACTGACAACTATCAAACTTCCGACCTCACATCTAAGTACCAGTGGCCGATGGTTAGGAGGCCTTTGGTGGTGTATACATCGACGGTGGCGACGTCTTGAGACCTACCAAAAGGAAAAGGAAGAGAGAGTAAAGGCTCGGGATGAAAACTCCGCGCGTTCATGCGAAAATCTTACTATTTGATGGTTTCTATGGATGGATGGTCGCCGAGAGATCAAGATACGAAAGCCCAGATCCTGCTCTGTGAGATCTCAAGCTGTTTCAAGGACAATAAAATGATTCCTGAAGTTCTTATCCGTGGACTTAGCAACTATATAGCGTGAAAAGAGCAAATTCTTCAGCTAAGAAATAAATAAAACTGAAGATCGAAGCAAACTGGATCTGTTCTTCCCTTTTGACTTCGAAATAATGCATTTTGTAACGACGTCGGCATTGGCATTACAGCTCGTGTAAGCGATCAATTTGGATGTAGCTTAGTACTGAACCAGAGACCGGACCTTTAATTATATGATAATTGGTCGATTTTCCCTCCTTTGAAGAATTAAGCGAGAAGGGGCATCGATCATGATGTCCATGATAGAGAAGTTTTCTTTTTGTGCAAGATAAGTAGTCGGTAATTTGAAAAATCGAATAAAATTCGGTGTTGACACCTAAATTTTGACGACCCGTTTGGCCATTTATCATATAAAAAATTAGAGGTTAATTTTATCCCTGAAAAAATAGTTAATTGCATAACATATAGTTTTAGGTACATTTAATTATAGTTGCATTTATTTTTAATTTGGACCGGTGACGAATGGGTTCAACTTGATGGTTCTAAGCTTCTATGTGGCCAAGCCCATTATTCCTTTGATGGCTAAAGTTACGCGTGCAAGATTTCATAATATTTTTCGTATAGAATTAAAATGCGCATGATATTTGAGTGGGGGCTGAATCTTTTAGCTATGGGAAAGAAATAAAGGGAAAAAGGAAAATGAAAGAAAATCTGCAAGTTCATCTCTTCGTGCAAGGAAAAATAAATAGATTACAAGAAGCGGGATCAGTCAACATAGGAAATATAATCGAGACCATCTTTAGGCACCCACGGGCACAAGCAAAAAGGAAAGAAGTCAGAGTAAAAATATATTTTGAACATTCCTCGGAGAAAAGAAAATTAGAGATTTAAAAAGAAAAGGAAAGAACACATATTCATCCAAGAAAAATCCGCAGTTAGAGGAAAACAAAATTGTGTCCTCGACTGCGCCATGGGATTTTCTTTCTTTGATGGGCGTTGCTTCTTTGCATATAAAAGGAGGGGGCCGCGCACGTATTGAGGGAGAGGCCGCACAATTCCATACACGGCCCCATTGAGAGAAGACACGTTCGCGAGAGTTGAACAAGTTACGGTTGAAGCCTCTTCACGGCCGTGAATTTGTCAAGTTCGTGGCCGTGCCTCGACACCGACCCTGCTGCCAATCGTCCGTTGCATTGACAGCGACCAGCCTTGTCACGATCCTCTCCGATGATAAAATAGCAGCGTGCACCGCTCGACTGGCGATGATCAACAATCACGAAGTTTTGGGGCCTACACGCAATTGCAAACCCACGACCATTAGAGAGAGAAATCGTGGGTGGGCACATTGAGAGGGAAAATCGAGAGAAAGAGGGGTGGTATTAAAAAAGAGAAAAATAGAAGAGCTTCTTGGTCTTTTCAGTAGGTCAGGGAAGGACATGCAAGAAGGAGCTTGATACCCGAAGGGAGAAAGCGAAGTGGGGACTTTTGGCTTGGTCTGTCCAGTCCTTGCAACGAATCGCACCTTGCCATATGCTCCAGTCACGCTCAGATCAGCAAAGTCAGCACCTCCTCGGGTTCTTGTCGCTGCGCCAATCCAATCCTTAACCGACGTTCAATTTTTTTTTTCGATGAGTGCATAGTTCCTGGTCAACACCCGAGCATCGCAACAACGGCAGTTCAGCAAACTCTTTATCCAATCCAGTGCACTCTTGATATTCATGCAGGTTTCCTAGCGAGTCTTCGTCACAACTTGTCCTTGCTTGTGACGAATACCGACCCTGATTGCCGCTACCCCGACGAGTTTATTGCTTAACCGACATTACTGATAGCAAGTCCTCTGCTGCCCGGAAGCCGTTCTGGCCCCTCTAGCCGAGAGTCACTATTGCGCATCACTCCAGTCAAATCACGAGGAGCACCACCACAGCCATCGCTTTGAGTCGCGTCTGCCGAGCCTCCACCATTGGTCCACCTCAATGTTCGGATTTTTTTTTTTTTAAAGAAAAAATCCCAATTTAGGTATAGATTTACTTTACTTTTAGGTAGATTTGTCTTATTTGGTAGCTTTATTTTATCTTCTTTAGTTTTTTTTTTTGATATTTTGTCTCATTGTTTGAAATATTTCTCGATGCCTAATTGAAATCCCAGATGTCGCATCCAATTCGCAACCGCATGAATTTTTATTTCATCTATAAGGCTTTAGATGAAATGATTATCCACGTGGGAGTAAAATTGATATTTTGATTTTTAAGGCTTAAGATCAATTTATTGATTTTATTAGCGAGATAATCAAGTTTGAATTTCAATTTGAGTAATGGGTAATATTTGTGATGATCATGGACGTTTTGACATTTATCTCTTAATTGTTTTGCTTATCCCGAAAATACAAAAAAGTGCATTTAGAGTAGAATCGTGTTCCTAGATAATGTTGCATAATAGAATAGGTTTTTTTAATGCATGTAGTATCTAGGTTAGATAATATTTTTAGGATTGCACGACGAGATAATTTTCTAGAATAAGATAGGATTAGTCGATTCTTAACTTAAAATAGATAATGTCTCGCTTTAGTTAGATTTTTATTTTTAGTGATTTTTAATTATGAATTTTCATTAAAAAAAAATCATCATCATGCATATTAGGATAGAATTGCGTATTTCATTTTAAATTTAGATTGATTTTTAGATAAATTGCATCATAGGTTAGAGGTTACTAGGTTAAGATAAGGTCTTAGTTTAAATTAGGATTTAGTCTAACTTAATCTTTAGTTTAAATTGTATAGAATCTTAGGGCTCGTTTGGTTCGGCTTTTGGGGAATGCATTCGCAGAAATGCAAATACCTTTGGCTGAAAGGGGTTTTCCGAAATGCAAATGTTGTTTGGTAAAATTTGCATTGAGAAATAACTTTGGCCAAAATACCGTTTGGTAAAATTTGCATTTGTAATTAATTTTTATTAAATTAAAAAAGTAAAAATATGTTTATATATATTTTTAAGTCCGGCCACCGGACCGCCGAATCCGGCGGCCGAACCGCCTATATAAAAAATATAAAAATATAAACATAAAATATATTTATTAAACATAAAATATATTTAAAAATAGATATGTTTATATAAATATATATTTATATAAAAACAATTGGAGAAAAAATAGATATGTTTATATTTATAAAATATATATATTTATTTATTAAACATAAAATATATTTATATAAAAAATAGATATGTTTATATCTATATAAAAAATATATAAATACATAAATATTATATATTTTTTATAAATATATATTTATTAAACATAAAATATAAAACATAGATATGTTTATATGTTTATATAAAATATATATGTTTATATTTTTATATTAACATATTTATTTTTATATTTATTTTTATTTAGACGGCCGATCGGCTTCTCTATCGGAGATATGAACAATACCGGAAGTTGCATTCCGAAGATGTAACTTCCCAAAGGACCTCAAAAGCTGCATTGGGCTAAAGGCCCTTAGAGCCACTTGGAGATGCAATTGCATCTCACCAAAGTCGTGTAAAAAAATGAACCAAACACCTTTGCATTTGGCCAAGAGACTTTAGAGCCTAAATGAGCATTCCAAATGCCGAACCAAACAGAGCCTTAGTCTAGCTAGGTAATTTTTGCCTTTTTCTTAATTTCGAATTTCATAAAAATTCCAAAAAATGTCTTAGGATAAATTGCAATTTTTAGGAAAAAGAAATAATAAAAATATCATGAACATGTCATTTAGATTAATTGAAATGCATGTCATTTAGTTTTTTTTAGGCTCATTTAATTAGAAATTGCCTGTCAATAGAATTAGATCATTTAGATTGCATTTAATTATTGCATTTCTTTAGGATTTACTTTAGTCATGTCACATAGTTTAGGTCATGTTGCCATGTTGCATTGCATAAAGATTATACACATCTAAGATTGTTGACGTGAATTCTGATCTAACAATGCAGATGATTTCGTTGCTACAAGGTAAGTCCCGTAATTTTATTCATTGTTTTATTGGGTGTTAAATTGGTGGTTTGCGTACTCGCATGATTACCTCACATGTTAGGGAGATAATTAAAGTCAATTTAAGCTACTTGCCAAACAGTTTTCAAAAATAAAAAGAGTGGTACCGAAAGGGCATTAGAGAAATCTAGTATGATCAAGTCCCCACATCTAGAATCTCTAGTTCGTAAGAGTAAAGTAAATCTCCCATTACTTTACTTGGTTTCTAATCGACCCACCAAAAATAGATTAGTGGCGACTCCTAATTGAAAATCAATTGCATGTTAAGAACTTGAACCTAAGTCGCGAATTGGTATGGGCTTGGGAGAGCCCGAGTTAAGTCTAGGCTTAACAACCTATTAGCCAAACCCTAGGTGGTTCACCCGAAAATTTGGTCGCGACATTTGGTAACTAATTCAAATAGAAGTTGACGACCTATTATATGGATAATTTCTTTTGGACTCTTTTAGAAATGCGATAATGATATAAATGGTTCCTGAACTTTTGTCCAATGCGTAATGTAATATTTGAATTTTTAATTTGTTCGATGTGGTCCTTGAACTTTTGTCTAATGTTCAATGCGGTTTTTAGACTTTTAGTACATATTTAATGTAGTCCATAAACCATATGAAAATGTTTGTGTAATCCTATTATCGAAAATTTTCATATAATTTAGGAATTAAATTGAACATGTACAAAAAATTCAGAGATTATATGGAATAATAAAAAAGTTCAATGATCACGTTGTATATTGAGCCAAAATTCAAAGACTATTTATGTCATTTTTCCTTTAAAAATCCTCTAATCTGGAAAAGAACGATGGCTATTTTTTTTTTTTTTTTTTTTTTGGGTGACAAGGGACAGTAGAACAGGCTCCACCCTGGACCACCCAATATTTTCTCGACTATAGAGCTGCAACACCTAAAACTCAGGATTAGTGTTGACTGCGGAGGAAACGATGGCTATTTTTCTTTAAAATATCAAAGTGTTAAGCATAAAAGCTGCTGCATTTTGAGCAAATTGATGGCTTAGTTAGCGGAGAAGAGGAAAATGATGGAGATGTGTAATGCCGTTGACTTTCTATAAACAATGCTTTCCATCTGAACGCTTGCCGTTATAAGCACCGCCCATCGATCTCTTCTTCCCGCGGATCTCTCGCGCGTCCTAGGAATCGACGTTTGACCTTCTCTCTGGTTTCGGCTAATCTCCAGCGAGTCGTCGAACTGAGGAGAATGTCAAGATCAGGGGCCCACGAGCTTGCTCTAGGAACGGACTTGACGTTGCCGGAGGACATGTCCGTGATACGAACCAGGGGTGTGCCGATCGACGATGCGGCCGAGGGTGTTCGGCATCTCAAGCCGAATAAGTATGATCCGTTGCGGAAGGTAAATCCCGATAAAACTCAAACACGAGTAAGATTAGGCGGCTAACTAAGTTAGAGGGAGGCTTTGTCTAGGTTTAGTATGAAAACTAAACTATCCTCACATTCCATGAAAAGTGAAACAGAAGAAGAGGCAGGATAGAAATTGTTAACTCAATTTACATGAATGATGCAGATCGGAGCGGAGTTTGTCGGAACCTTCTTCCTGGTACTTTGCGCGGTGGCTGGCCCCATTGTGAACCAAAAGTACGGTGGAGTAGAGACGTTGGTTGGGACTGCGGCATGCGCCGGACTTGCTATGACGGTCATAATTTTCTCGGTCGGTCACATATCGGGAGCCCACCTGAACCCATCGTTGACCATCGCCTTTGCGGTGACTCGGCACTTTCCATGGAACCAAGTGCCCGGCTACATTGCCGCGCAGGCCGCGGGCTCGATGTGCGCTTCCTACGTCCTCAAGTGGGTTTTCCATCCCCTGGTGAACAGCGGTGTCACGGTGCCTTCGGTGAACGTTGGACGGGCGTTTGCTCTCGAATTTCTCGCCACTTTCCTCCTCATGTTCGTGAGCGTCGCAGTGGCAACCGACACTCGCGCGGTATGGCGTCGCCCCTGTCGCATATTCGCCCTTCCTCTAACCATGCTCGTTTCATTACATTAATCATCAAAAGCTCTCCAACCATATCCTGGTTGCATTTTGCATGACGACAGGTAGGAGATTTAGCAGGTATTGCAGTTGGAGCAACGGTGCTGCTTGACATTCTTGTAGCAGGGTAAGAATTGTATTTACTTATTCCTACCTTTCGTAAAAACATAGAGAGAAATCCGAATACGTAACACCGTGATGATAGGATGTCGACCGGTGCTTCCATGAACCCCGTAAGGACTCTCGGCCCAGCCGCGGCTGCAGGGAATTACAAGGGATTGTGGGTGTACATGGTGGCTCCTCCTCTTGGAGCCATAGCTGGTGCCGTGACTTACACGGCCCTGAAGCTTAGAGGCCATGAGGCTGAGCCGCCATAACGGAGGAGAGACCCGACTCTCAAGCCGGGACCAGGCCCGCTCAATACTCACCTCTAGCGTCTGCCAGCGGGGCCCGACGGCTCTGGCCAGGTTCGTTCGAGGATCGCCGTGAGGCGCCCAGTTTTAATACGACTTTCATCTTTGAAAAAACATTAAAAGGCGGCTAACGTCCATAGTCTGCTCTGAATGGAATTCAAAGATGGGGGTAATTTAGCAGCTACCGTTCTCCTCTTCTCAACTCATTTCTCATTTTCATACTATTGCATGTGACGTCAGCTCTCGGAATGATCATTGGTTATGTTAAAGTCGGATGATCTTTCGTCCCACTTCGAAAGGATAAAAAATAGAAGGGAGGAAGAGTAACAACCAACCTAATTAATATTATGCATTGTGGAATGTATAATGCATGACATAAACAGTCACTAAAATAGCGAAATATGAAGAACAGTAATAAAAGGGGGAGTTTTTAACTACAGGATTATTCATATCAAGTCAAGATTTTTAACCGGCATATATTCTTCTTTTCTTTTTCTTTTTTTTCTTGGCGAGCAACATACATGCGCCTCTATTGGACATGACCCATTTCGTGCAATACAGGACAAAACACGAATTACAAAAAGAAAATGATAACGCAATACATAACATGCCTAACTTTATATGTTGATGCGAATTGACATGTCTTCATCATAATTTGCTTGTTCAGCAAGTGGAATCAAAATCAATATGTTTTAGATCAACTGGGGAATCGACACGGATTACAAATACAGTTATGACACGCGAGCACGAATTGCCAACCCCTCCTCCTTTTACGGCTGGAATTTGCAGGCAGTCTTAAGCTACTCTGCTGGTTTGTCCCCTGCAAGTCCTTTGTTAACCCAAGCAGAGTATCCTCCTTCCATGTTGTTCACATTCTTATACCCCCGAATCCACCAAAATTCGACACACACACACACACAAATAAACATAAAGACCTTACTTTTGCTAATATGCCCCGCTGAATAAGCATTAGAATCAGACTGAAAAGGTCCCAACCAGCAAAAGCTTTACAATATGATGTTGCTTTTCCTCGCTGTCGCGCCCCTAATGTTGTGATGAAGCAAACGAGATTCATTTGGAGAGTCGAACTTACCACATCGAGAAGGTCGATGCAGGCACGGAGTGATCTGCCCCTGCCGTTGCAACCCTACACATACAGCAATATATAAACTGATGAATTCAGCCGAAGTTTGTTTTTCTTTTGTTCAGTTCTAATTTTACATTACCAAACGACGAGTTCAATCGATCGGGGGTGGATTTATTATTCCCTTTTTGACGTTGATATCTTTGCATTTAAAAATGAAGTTTAACATCAGCATTCCTGCCCAAGCATGTGATCGATTTGGATGTCAAGACAGCGTTGATGACTTTCTTTTATGAATGATTACTCCATCAACTTGAACTAGAGACTAGTTTTAATTATATGATACTGGGGAGCGACGAAACCTGGGCTTAAACGTTCTCTCTCCTTCATATTATCTAAGAGACATACTGCTTCGTATTAGCGAAACTTGTAATGGGACAGCTTCGTGGTCTTTGAATCCCTTTCAAATTGGTCGATCTGGGTGTTTGATATAACTCTTCTTTCCGCATCTTCTAGGGCATATATGGTGATGTAACAGTAGCGGGATGTGCCAAACTTTTAGAAAAAGAATTTATTCTCATAAGTTGCGTCCTTTTACCTGGGATCATGCTGAAATCTTGCTTCTTAATTAACAGATTTAGCAATAGGAGGCCAAACATTGGAGGATATTCAGATATGGTCTATTGATGATGTTCCCAGAACCCAATCATATCCTAAGCACGAGGGTATTTCCCTCTTGTCTTTATTTTCCATTTTCAAATCGATGAGTGAGGCTTTCAAGTACTTGGCAGCCAAGGCAAGCTTTAGAGCACTTAATCTTGGGTTCAATCATTCATGCTTAAGTAACAGTAACCTAAACGTGGGTTTCACCGGCTTGCTTATTCCATCATCCCTTAGTCGTGTCGCCCATATATGTTGGAAATCAACCCCTAATATAATAATGAAAGTCCATTATGCATGAAAATTGGACGTAAACCGCCGAAGAAGAAGAAGCCAGGAATGAAGGGGCACACATTAAAATATTCCTATAATGGCTGCTGGAGTCTTCAAGAGCAGGAAGCAAGGAGAAACTTGCGTAGACTTGAACGTGAAGAAAAAGTTGCGGCTATTCTCAGTTCACACTAAAGTCGGCAACGTGAGGCGGTGTATATTGAGTCTATAAATAGGACTTGTGAGTGCAAATGTGAGGTAGGGCCACACGAGATAAAGAGAGATTAAAGAGAGAGAGAGTCTCTTCAGAGAAGAGAAATTAGGTGTGAGCCTCAGGAGGCACTGCAGCCTCAAAGTGAGAGAGAGAGAGAGAGAGAGAGATGGTTTTAGAAAACATACAGAGAGTTAGAGAGTTTTAAGCTTAGCAAAGCTTGTGTGTACTTCATTTAGCCTGTGCAAGGCATTTTGAGTAATATATTTTCTTTGTGTGTTTGCACTCTTTCCGAATCAAATCATTTTGGTTCCAATTGTAACACTCCTATACCCCCTTGAGGTCGCTACAGTCATCCCATAAATCATTTGAATTCAACTTTGAGCTGTAAACCCTTAGGCTCCTTTATATATATATATATACACAAACGGTCCCAGCGCGTTCAACATGCGGAAGCGAAATCATTTCCCTTCAAATCTCCCTACCAATCAGCTAGAGAAGGGCAATGCACACACTACACAATCAAAGGATAATAAAACCGGACCTCTTTTATTTATATAACTATGAGATGGATCCCTTCGGGGTAGGTACATACTAACAGAAAGCCAACTCATACCGACGTGGCTTAGACATCAAAAGAAAGAGTAAACTCCACTACCCCTCAAAAGAAAACCCTCAAAAAACTGGCTTAGTCCATCTCTTGGTCATGGTTTGTCAAAAAATGTCAGTCCTCTGCTCCCAGCTCCTCTCTCGGGCCTACCTCCTCCTCCCTGGTCCACCAGACGGTGGTGGTGGCAGCATACCTCTCATCACTCCATCTCGCTGTACGAAAACAGAGATAAACTCCTGAAACACAGGGCCGTCCTCAAGCGCTACCTCAAACCGTACCAGCACTCGGACTCAGAAAAAGATCAACCCAGCAACGATCGGGCTATCTATCTGCGTGATCCCCACCTCTACATCGGAAGGGATACCGTAGAAGGCACCCGGAGAAACTGGAGCAAGCGGCATATCTAGTCTGAAAGTGTTTTCCCCAAAAAGGGGTGAGTATATCGACTCAGCAAAGATATAATCTCTATGACTACTCATACAACACAC